>CABHPP010029018.1:0-19869 GCA_902168425.1 Peromyscus attwateri | reverse complement strand
GTTCCTTCTTCTTCTCTCACATGTGCTTCCCACAGGCCTGGGTACTCTCTGTCCCTTTTATCTTAATAAACTCTTATTAGCGTATTCTGTTGTGTTTCGTGACATTTCCTTGCAGGGTAAGAGCGCAAAATAACTAACAATGAGGAAAAAGAGGCACTGAACAAGTTCTGCTTTGATTTTCCAAAAAGGGAGAGTGGGTGTGTAGGCAAACTGCATGGCTGGGACCTTGACATCAATTCCCGAAATGACTCCCTAAGTGACTTTGAGTAACCAGGACAGACAGGTATGGTCAATAGGAGCTAGTATGGGTACCCTAAGTGCAGTTCATGTTGTACTAACCTGACTTCATTTCATGACAAGATTATTAGAATATCCTATAAAGAAAATGGATACAGTATATAAAATAGATGCAAATACATGAAAGAAAGGACCTAGAATGTCTTAAGACTCTTCTGCTTGTGGAGTTTAGTAATTACTTGGCTCAGGGCCTGTGAGTTATCTCAATATAGAATTAAACTGTTGGGTATTGATGTTCAGAGGCTTTCCCTCTTGACAAACCACCTTCCTGACTGGCTATAGATTCTCCATGATTTATGGTGGCATAGCAGTTCTTCCAGTGACCCCAGAAATACAGGCATGCTGATGAGAGCGGCACATATTGTTGGAAAGTAGGTAATGGTGCTTGCATGCAGCTCTGCATAGCTCAATCTATATTACACAGCACCCAGAATTACCTACACACTCTAGTAACTGTATTTTCATTTCTTCCAAGAACCTGTAAAATGTTCTCACACTAGATCTATGTAAATAGAATTCCTTTGAAAGAAGCAGCACTTCAGGGAATTTCATACAAAATCCCCTTGCCAGACGCCTGGGACATGTGCAACCAGTCTTAGCCCCTTTGTATCTTGATTCTTTAGTAACTCCTTTTTCTTTCACTCTGTGGTTCCTTAACAGCATCCTCTAATCTTGGTTCTGAAATAATTTTGTCATTCTTTTTTAAAATTCTTTAATTTCAATATTTAATTTTCAGATTCACGAATTACTAGCATTGGTCCAAGAAGGGGCAGTCACAGGTGATGAACAAGGACAGATGACGGGCAAAGGGACACATAGACATGAAAGAGGCAAAAAGCCCTGGAGGTGGGGCTACAAGTCCAGAACAGAAGTATCAAGGGTGTGGGGGAGGGGAGGGAAGGATAACCAGAAAACACACTATCTTTGAATATGCCATAGTGCCATCTAAGATATATGCTGACTTAAAAATATAAAATCATCCAAATACCAAGTCAAATAAAGCTACAATGTGGGCTGTTTTATGGATCCCTGCTCCCATGTGGGAAATGAATAACAGGAATATGAAAAGAAAAGAAAACCCTTCTCCCGAACACTGTTACCTACAGGGGTCCACTCGTTTCAAACACCAGCAACTCATTGATGTTCTTCTGAAGTTCAAGGGCCCTGCCTTTAGACAAGATTTTCACACATGAAAGTGCAGATGTATGAAATCCTCTAACTCTCAAGGGGTGAGCATTCCCTCAAGCTTCACACCATGGGAGCTTCCACAAGTTCTCATGAGAAATCATGGTCCCTCCAGGGGAGCACAGCTCTTTTGTTTCCTGTTATTATCTCCTTTGCCATCCAGGATTACAGACAAAATTTATCAAGTAACTGTGAACTTGGGTTCTTCAGAAAACCTGTAGAGATGTGTAGTTGAATCAATATTTTATTATAGATTTGAGAAAAAAAATATCAATTCTAAATTTGAAGAAAATACACAGACACAGAATAGGCAAAAGTCAAAGTTGGAAAAGAAAGTTTTCAGAATCAGAAGCATTCCAGTTAAGGTAACATGATATTGATGTTATATATATATCCACAAATCCATTGACTTCTAGAAATACTACAGCTGGGAATGTCGGGGAACAATGAGGTTAGGGATACTTTAATTTGAATCCCTTATTAGGGAGAGTGCTAATTTGGAAAATTTGATAAGCAGTGTTTTTCTTAGGGCCTCCAACCAACAACAATGGTAACAGTTTGCAAAATTCCCTATGCTACTTACTGATGTCAAAACAAAGCCCCTTGATGCTCTTTAGGTATTACTACTTGACAACACAGATGAATGCAGATTGATAGGACCAAGATAAGTAGGTAAGATTATAAGGCATAGATATAATTGATGTTATATTGAAATATTTTGATGGAGTTTATGAAGAAAATGTCTTTGACATGAAACATAAGAAGAATTAAATTGGCGATGATTTATTTGCATATGTAGACTGTGGTTTCAAACTTCTATTTACTGCATTTATGAAAATGTAAAACTGGTTTTCTAAAAAAATCTTTATATGTTATGAGAAAAATTGTACATAGGGCACAAAAACCATTCTGAAATTATAATATAAAAATGCAGCTCACAAAGCAAAGGTGACACTGAGGTGCTTATACCAGACACAAGCCTCTGGGCATGTGGAGAGCTGACAAACACCTTCTTTCAATTAGAGTGAGACCTGGATCTTTTCTCAAGCAGCAGAGGCAGGAAGACAGGGTTGAAAGTTTATTTATCAAGCGATGTCTGGAAAACAACATTTTGCATAAACATGCAAATTTTCAGTATCAGAGTCAAGCGTGTGAAAGTCTCGGTTATATGAACGTCAAGTGCTGGAAAGTCAGAGGCATTTCCCTTAAGATTTAAATTTTAATTTTAAATATAGCAAGAAGTTGTGTTTCCAAGATATATTTTTTTGACTGTTAGATATCCTCAACTATCAGTCTGACCTATTTCTAAATGTTGACATTCATCAATTTTCCATGCTGTTTTCTGAGTTTCCTGACACTTTACCACAATAAGTCCACATTCATCTATTTCCTTAACACTCCTGGCCCACCTTTGCCCATATTGACCAGACACCAGTAAAGAACTGTGTGATAAATAGGCTTAAAAAATGTGGAGATTATTAGAAAATCCTTCTCTTTTTAATTACTGTTTTAGGTTAGTATACAAAACAATGGCCTCCATGATGACATTCTTATGCATATATTATCATTTTACTTGATCATATTCATTCTGCCTCTTTACCCTTTATTTTGACCTTCTTTCTACCTTTCTGTTCATAATATAACCAGTCAAGGTAACATAGCACTGAGCCACTGTTGCTGGCTGATATGGAGAGAAGCACATACATTACCAAGTTTATCCTTTGTTTCTCAGCATGCTCTTGAAGACTGGCTGTTATGGGATGGTATGTGACTGTTGTGCGCAATTCCAAAGCCACCTCCAAATTTAAAAAGAGCAACTTTCACAAACATTTTGTCTTCAGTGATGACTACAGAGTCTTCCAGCATGTAGCTGCATGTCTGTTGCCTCTGGGAACTCTTGTTATTTAGCTCTCATCTGTGAAAATTCAAAGCACTGAATCAAAGATGCAGACATAGATGATTTTAGCCCATATATGGGAATGAAATGTCGTGGAAAAATGTGACTGCATGCCCTTAGGAATAATCAACCTTGGCTTCATAACAGCTGCACATTTTGATCACAAGTTTATGTTAGGTGAACTTTTTTTTAGTTTCTGTCCAGAGAAATGAGGCAGGATAGAAAAGGTATTGAAATGAAGCATATTTATAGGATGAAATAGTAAATAGTGGGTGGTTTAAATATTGATAATACTCTGAACTACCAAGGCTCTTTGCAGCAAGAAAGAACAACCCTGACCTGCTGATGACCTCCCAACCAGCTTTATTTATTATTAATTTGTTTAGGATTTTAAAATATGAAAATCACCATACCCAGATGGGTGTGGTGGTGCATGACTTTTATTCCAGCACTTTGGAGGCAGAAGCAGGTGGACCTCTGAGTTTGAGGCCAGCCTGACCTGCATAGAGTTCCAGGACAGTCAGGGCTACATGGAGAAAAGTTGTCTCAAAAAAAACAAAAAACAAATAACAACAAAACACTTGGTGCCAATGAAAATATTTATTATAGAAATCTTATAAAATGCGTGTTTTGTGAGAAACCTAATTACTGTGAGGACATATGCTTGAACTGTCATTCTGTAGACTTGTTTCATGAATTATAAGCATTTAAAGTTTACCTCTAGGGGGATGCCTTGCTCAGCATTTATGTAGGAGGGGAGGAGCTTGGTCTGGCCTCAGCTGAATGTACCAGGCTTTGCTGACTCCCCATGGGAGCCCCTTCCATTTTGGAGGAGGGGATGGGGGATAGGTCAGGGTGGGAGGAGGATGGAGGGGGCAGGAGGAGGGATGAGAGTGGGATCTGTGGTTGATACATAAAATGAATAAAAAAAATGTTCTTAAATTAGAAAAAGGAGTTTCAAAAGTTTAAGGGGATTAAAAACTATTTAAAAATTATTTTCTAGGTTTGATGTTCACTACAATGTATTACTTGCCTTCTGCCTTAATTACCAAGAACTAGAACCTGAATAGAAATGTTACAACCCTACACACACAAAATTCAACACAAAGATTCAATACAAGTATATATTGCTATTTACTTCTTCTAAAGTCAGGAAAAACGTCATATACCATGATTTCTTCAAGGTATAAAATTCTTTAATTAACAAAGGTGATTTATACTTTCATAATAACTTAAGACTATCCTTATAAAACATTTTTATAGGTACCAAGCAGAAAGGACTTCATAAAATCAAACACAATCCTGCCTGTATCTTTTCTGAAAAAGAGATCATAAACTATTTTAAAATTTATTTTTATCTGTTCAAATTCTTCCCAAAGCCCTAGACATGATTTGTTGTAAAGTTAAAATAGTTGAGTTGTAAATAAAAATATTTCATATTTTGTAAGAACAATTGCTAAATGGTCTTATTAATAAAAACCTGGAGCCAGATATTGGGGTGAAAGTCAAGAGATCAGGGAATAGGACAAGCCAGAGTCGTCCTCACCTTACCAACTCCTCAGCTTCCAAAGAGATCTACTTCCTGTGTACCAACACCTATATGCCTTTCTGTCCCTGCCATCTCACTTCCTCTCTCCACCCAGTTACATCACTTCCTCTTTTGCCCAGCTCTGTCACTTCCTGTCTGTACAGACCTCCAGACCTTTATGGTTAACTAGTGTTGGAATTTAAGGCATGTGCCACCATGCCTGCCTCTGTTCCCAGTGTGGCCTTGAACTCACAGAGATCCAGATGAATTTCTGCCTCTCAAATGCTAGGATTAAAGGCATGTGCTAACATTGCCTGAATTTTATGTTCAATATAGTAGCTGGCTTTTTCCTCTGATCCTCAGATAAGCTTTATTAAGGTGCATAATATATTGGAGGACACAATGTATCACCACATTTTTTTGTCCAATATAAAAAATAAAAATTTATAACTAATACAATAAATACAATAACTATATACAATATATACAAGCAATAAATACATTATCAATTTATAGTCCATTTGCATTTGACAAATACAGAGAAAATATTCCATTAACTAACCTATTTTTGTGAATCCAAAGGATTGTATCTAATTTACCTCCTATCCTAATTTGCATTACCAAAACTGTCTTTTGATGTCTTTCAAACTTATATACTTTACACCTCTTTAACGAGTTTCTTTTCTGAATTTATTAACAAGGGAAACTATAACTATCTAATCTTCAATTCCCTCAGAGACCCGAGAAGGAAATAATATTACCTAGTAAAACAGGAAGTGCAACCAAGTGACTTCCAAAAAATGTGAGTTATGACAGAAACAGCCAGCTGCCTGGACAGTCACCCAAAGTTTCTCTGCAACTTTGGGCCATCGTCTTTGGCCTACAGGCTTGGCATATCTGACAGACTTCTCTGTGAAGCAGGATTTTCTAAAGTGCCATCATACCTTGTCTTGGCAAAGATCTGCAGTCCTTTGCTTTGTGTCCTGCTTGTCAATTTTGGACAGCATACCATCAGCAGTCAATGTGATGGCTCTTTCTTGCCCAGTGGCTAATTTTTGCCATAATGAAAGTAAACTCCATGTGGAGTTTCCTCATTGCCCATTATCTTCTCTGAAGTAGATTGGTGCTGCCAGGAGCCAACATGTCTCATTGTTTAAAAAAAAATCTATGTTATTAAAACATCTTAAATGTTATATTCTGCAGATCTCTGAAGTGTTTGAAAATGACCTATCTATAATATATCTCCACTTGATCTTGAAAACATAGCGAATATGACTACAATTTGGATTGTAATGACTAACTACTACATTTATTTATATCCTAAATACTTGATAATAATAACTTTCAAGGATTAGCAAATTGCATTACATTGTTAAATGAACTGTATAGGTACAATATCTTGAAGAAGATTAGAAATATATGTACAGTATTTTCTAGCAAAATCAATCTCAAATTGGTATCAATATACATAATTTGTATATAATATACAAAAATCCAATCCAATGTAAAATATTTAAAATGAGTAGTTGCCTTTTTAAAGTAGATTCAATAATCTACCTTTTAATCTTATATCCATAATCCCTCTTTTTTTCTTTTCAGAGTAGATTCAATAATCTACACTCTATCCATCATTTCTATATCTTTTTGTTTGAGTAGATTCAATAATCTACCTTTTTATCTTATCTTATCATATATATATATACTCTTTTTAATATTTTTTTCAAACCAAAAGCCTGAATCTAATTTCCTTTGTTCATCCTTTTCCCTGACCATTAACAATAACAACTTGTGACCAACCATTCTAAACAATGGAATTTATCCAAAACCCATAAAATGACCAAAAACCACCCACCCCACTACTTGGGAATGTGGGTGCTGTGTTCATAAAATTACTTCCTGCTGTCTGGGGGTGAAGGCATCTTTAGAGGATCCTGATAAGAAAGAAATTGAGTTAATTGTCAAGTCCTGGGAGAAGTAGCTGTATCCTCTGTTGTCCAGTCTCTGCATAATGCAAAAGTGCAGGGCTTGTCTCAAGTCTTTGCTTGAGTAGTCTATAAGGCTGGATCATCTCAACTAGCCATCTCAAAATTGTCCTGAACAGTTTGTAGTCCAAAGCTGATCTTTGAGTGATGTTTGTCAGTTTAGTGGTGTTATCATCATCCTGATGTAATTGTCATTGTGTCATCTTTTTGGAGACTTCAAATTTTCTGTTAGGCCTGGTCATAATTCCCTGCAGAAAATTGATAGAGACTCAAACAAAAAAACATATACAGGCAGCTAGATGAAGCCTTTTTTCTAGAGTTAGTTAGTACTCTGTGGTGGTATTGTATTGCCCAAAATATTGTGTACGCTAATAAACTTATCTGGGGTCAGAGAACAGGACAGCCACAATATTAAAGGTTAGGCAGTGGTAGTACACACCTTTAATCCTAGCATTCCAGAGGCAGAAATCCATGTGTTCAAGGATATATCCAAGCATGGTGACCAACACCTTTAATCCCAGAAAGCAAGCCTTCAATCCCAGGGAGTGGTGGTAGAAAGCAGAAAGGTATATAAGGTGTGAGGACCAGAAACTAGAGGCATTTGCCCTGGAGAGGCATTTGGCCTGGGTAGGCATTTGGCCTGGAGAAGCATTTGGGCTGATTAAGCATTCAGGCTTCTAGCAGCAGTTCAGCTGAGAGTCATTCGGATATGAGGACATAGAGGCTTCCAGTCTGAGGAAGCAAGACCAGCTGAGGATCCGGCAAGGTGAGATAGCTGTGGCTTGTTCTGGCTCTCTGATCTTCCAGTGTTCACCCCAATATCTGGCTCGTTTGTTTTTATTAATAAGAACTTTTAAGATTCATGCTACAGTACTCCATATGACTATTAATATCATGACAAAAGTTTAATATATATATATCTTATAAATTTTGTTATAAAATTTATACCTTAGGAAAAGTTTTAAAGAATGAAAATTGAACCAAAGAATTATGAGATTAGCATCGATAGAATAGTCATTTAATTTTGGTTTTTCTTCTGTCCCATATTATGTGGCTCTTCTGACATGATACAGAGATTTGGATTTTCTTTTTAACAACCATGCTTGGCTTCAGAGAAAGAGAGAGCCATCTCCAACTCCAAAGCCAGCTTTAATTTTTAATTGAACTGGGACTACATAAAGACCATTTCCGTTAATTGTCTGTAGAGAACAGCAGAAACAAACATTTAGGAAGACTTTTGAAATTTTGTATGTGATATACCAATATGTCAATTTACATTTTTTGGGGAACATTTTTTTCTGGATGATTTATCCTTTTTCTTCAGATGTCTCATTTGTCCAGTGTTCTTCAAATTCTTTAGCCTTCATTCTTCTGAAAGACAAAAACAAAAACCCTTCCCCAAACCTAACTTTGGGGAGGTTCCCTTTTAGCAAGTTATATCTGACCACATGAAAAGCAATTGTTAGTTGTATAAATTAATTTAAATTGGATGGTCAAGCTGGTTGGGGAACTGTCACCTCTTCTAATTAAGAGGTCTCTCTTGTTCAAATCAAACCTTTATCAATTTTGATGGTATCCATAGCTTACCTTCTTCTGTAAAAACAAAAGCAAAACCTAGTCCCCAATGTAACACATATCCTGGTTTCCATTCTGAGGTCATCACATCTTTAAAATATATAGGCTGATTTAATTCTGTAGTTTTTTTCTATTATTCAAGGTCTCTCTGCAGCTGTTCCTTTCTCATTAGCAATGAGAAAATTCAAAGTTAACAGAGCATTATGTAATCTATTTCTGAGGGTTCTTGTTACCCTTTTCTGTTTATTTAGCATATCCTTTAGAGTTTGATTTGATCTTTCTATAACTGCTTGGCCTGTAGTATTGTGTGGTACACCTGTAATATCCTTTATATTGTAATAAGCAAAAAACTGCTTCATTTTACCAGAGACATATGCTGGAGCATTGTCAGTTTTAATTTGTGCAGGTATACTCATGATGGCCATAACTTCTAGAAAATGTATGATTTCAGAATCAGCCTTTTCTGAAATCAGAGCATTGCCCATTGAAATCCTGAATAGATATCAATGGTGTGGTGTACATATTTCAATTTTCCAAATTCTACAAAATAAAATACATCCATTTGCCAGATTTCATTCCTCTGAGTACCCTTTGGGTTACATCCTGCTGATAGTATAGTCTGATTGTAAAAAGAACAAGTAGAAAGGACATTTCCTTACAATTTCCTTGGCTTGTTGCCAGGTTATGGAAAAATCATTTTTTAAATCCTTACTATTGAGATGATGATTTTTTTATGAAATTCCGAGGCCTCCAGCACATTTCCTAGCAATAGTCTATCAATCAATCTCATCATTGCCTTGTTCTAGAGGGCCTGGCAGGCCTGTATGGGATCGGACGTGAGTTATATATAAGGGATGATTCCTATTCCTGATTATATCTTGTAACTGAATGAATAACAAAGTTAATTCTGACTCATCAGGGATAAATTCTGCAGTCTCAATATGTAATATCACTCTTTCAGCATACCGAGAGTCAGTAACTACGTTGAGAGGTTCTGAAAAATCCATTAATACCGTAAGAATAGCACTTAATTCTGATTTTTTATCCAAATTATAAGGACTTTGAACCACTTTACTTATATCTTCTGATTTGTAACCTGCCTTTCCTTGTTTGTTTGCATCTGTATAAAATGTAGGGGCTCTGGATATTGATGTTTCCCATACAATGTGAGGCAGGATCCAATCAGCTCTCTTTATAAGTTTAATTCTATTGCTTTTGGGATATTTGCTATTAATCTCTCCAAAAAAATTACTGCAAGCTTTTTGCCAAGGTTCATTTTTCTGCCCATAATTTGTCAATGTCATCCTTAGTTAAAGGTACTACAATTTCTGCTAGGTCTATTCCTGCTAATAGATGAAGTCTCAGTTTTCCTTTTAATATCAACTCAGATCTTTTCCACATAAGTTTTTATTTTTTTACTCTGTTTATTTGGTTGAAATATCCATTCCAATATAATATCTTCCCTCTGCATTGAAATTCCTTTAGGAGAATGCTTAGAGGGTAAAACAAACAGAATGCAATCAAGCTTTGAATCCGCATGATCCACATGTGCATCCTGTGTTTTCTTTTCCACCAAGGTCAATTCACTTTTAGCTTCAGCTGATAATTCTCTTGGACTATTTAAGTTCTTGTCACCCTCTAAGGTTTTGAACAAATTACTCAGTTCATCTTTTTTTACCCCAACAACAGTCTGTAGATGAGAAATGTCTCCAAACAGTCTTTGAAAGTCATTAAGAGTCTGTCATTGATCCGGAGCCAGTGGGGTGGTTGAGTGGATAAAAGAGCTTGTTGCCAAGTATAAAGACCTGCTCCCGCAAATTATTCTCTGATTTCATACACATGCTGTGGTTCTGTACCCACACTCACACACTTACATACAACACATTCACTCATTCATATGTGTACAATCCATATTCCACACTCATATGCATACAGATAAGTAAATGTAATGTTTGAACATATAAAAAGAAATACAATAGTGAGGTCTTTAGTCTCTATTCCCATGTATTTTTTGAAGTTGCTAGCATACCCTAAGAAGTTATTCCTAGAAAATCTGTATCTCATTAGAAACCTCCCTGTGAATCTGAGAAATATTGAATGAAAATAAAATTTTGTTTGGTTTTATCTAGAAAAGAGAAATTGAGATGAACTTTATAACAAAGTCATGACCTCATTTAGTCTTGATCTGCTGCTGGTGCTAAATGAAAAAAAGTAACAACGCATACAAAAGTCCTTCAAAAACTGACTTCCCAAGTAGAAGAAAGAGTGTTTATGGTTGTCCATCTCCTTCAAAAAGGGCCACTTCTACCGTTTCCCTAAAATGCAAGTTTCTTTACAATGAGGTCACAGAAAATGTGTCAATGAATTTGGGAGGAAGAATATCTCTCATCAACGAAATACTTTTGACAACCATACTTGAACAAAACAACTTTCTTGAGGCAAAGTAGCCAGACTTCAGAAGGTCAGCTCACTTTTGAATAAAAGTTAAAAAAAAATAAAAAATAAATAAAAAAAAACTTATACAGTGAAGAGAGAATGTAAACCTTTTCATTTTGTATATGTCCCTCCTCCCAAAGGTGACCTAGCCCAGTTCTCAGATCTATTTTCTCTACATCATTGTACAGGAGGAACATGGGTATGTATGTGAGCAAATTCTTTCTTCCTCTATGAAGAAAAGGCTCTCAAAGAGGCTCAGCTCTCTCACACTGCTGCACTGATAAACACACAGCTGTTGTACTTCCTGTGCACGACCGACAGAAGATCAAGCTAGTCAAAGTCCAGCATGGGTAGGGAGGAGGAGCGCCTGAGGAGGCCTGCCTCTATCTGAGGAGGAGCTATTGGCAGTTACTGGCTTCTGAGGGAGGGAGAGATACTTTCCTTTAAGAGTATGTATAGTCCCTGGTAGGTAAAACACACTACAATGGATGACCTCACATCTATGATTATATATGCAGCACAAAATGGATTTACAGTTTTTTTTTTTAAGAAAACAAAATTAGGAAGTGCTGCAGAGTTGAGGGCTTTATCTAGGAAGAATTAAGGGAAGGAGTAGGGTAAACATAACAAAAATACCTTGTATGGATCTTTGAAATTCTCAAACAATTTGTAAAAATATATTAAGAAGAAGAAAAAAAAACATTAAGATGAGTATTGTTAAATGACTGGAAAGTCTGGGAATAGTAAAAGCCCAACTGGGTTTCAAACCTCAGCAAATACTTAGTCATCTTGAGGCTGTATCAGAACATACAAACCCGTGTGGACACTTGCCCATGGTCTATAAACATCCCTAATGGCCTGCACAGCTCACCTGCTTTACCCACTCCATCTCACTGCTTGAATGTGCTTCTGCACAGTGAGTGAGAGCCTTCTCCATGACTCATGAATGGATACAATCTGGTAGCTCAAGTCTGTGACTGGGAAATGTCACAGCTTCTTGAGAATTGCAAGATACCATCTATGAAAATAATCAGGGGACTGCTCACATGTGGCTTGGCTTTGCAAAGAAAAGTCATGACACAAAATGTTAAGAAACTCCACCAAGGAGAAATAGAGGGATAGAGTGGCTGCATCCAAGGCAAAGATCTGAGAGTTTCCAAGATATTGGAGCTGCTGACTAATTTTTTTTCTCTTGCCAAATATGCAAACAATTGAGTCTGGAGAAAATGTACACTTCTTCAAAGGGAAGTAAGTTTGCAATAGAATACTTCAGAAAGGGGCGGGGGAGAAAAAGAAAGAAAGAAGACAAAAAAAGAAAAAGAAAACCAGGAATGATGCACTAACTAGAGAATACAATAATTTTTCAGAATTTTTATATAGAATAACTCCAAGGATCTTGTGAACTTCCCATCAAACAGAAGAAAACAACCCCTGGATTGAGTGGATCTCTTAGCAGAGACCTTGAAGCCAGGCTGCAAAATGACAAAAACTCTAACAACTAAGAGCATTTTTACCAACAAAGCTATCCTTCAGAAACAGGGACACATTAACACTTTCCCAGGCAAAAAAAACCTGGACGAACACACCACACATAGGCCTGCTTTTCAGTTAATGCCAAAGAGATTTCTTCATCTGAAAACAAAAGGACTTATAACAGATGTGAAAACATCTGGAATGAAAAAAACGTGTTAGCAAAGAAAACACTCACATTCACAAAACTCTCTCACCATGAAGAAGGGATGTAAAACAGTGTTACCTCTACTACGGAGGTGTAAAAAAAACTAAAATAACTCTAGCCACAAAAATTTGTTAAAGGTTATAAAATGTAGAAAGATCCCTACTCACCTTTCCTACTGTCTTAGCTATGTATGCACATTGATTTGCCAGATTTAATAATTCCAAATTTTAAACATCTATAAAACCATCACGTTGCATACCATAGATCTATGTAATTATTATTTGCCGTTTAAAATAAAAACATTTGAAATAGAGCTTTACTTCAAATTACATTTCTGTGATCAAGAACAGTTTCTTAATTGTTGCTGTTAAATTACCATGAACAGTAATGTTAGCATTTTCATATTTGAGTCTGTATAATTTTATTTATTCATGTTCAGCCCCCTTGCTCCACTGCTTATTCTCATCTCCTGTGTGCTGCTCCGGCTTGTGTTTCCTCCGCCTCCCAGAAGTCTTCTCATCTGCTTTCCTGACACATGGACTCCATCACTTCCTTTTCCCTATGACCTTCTTTCCCCTTTTGTGCTTTCAACTGCCTACATGAACACAAACACACATACATTTATCTCTAGAGTCTGTACATGGAATGAGTCATGCAATGTTTATTTTCTTAGTTTGACATATTTTACTTAACATAATGACTTCCACTTCTTTTTCTGTTTTTATGTTATGATTTTACTTTTCTTTATGACCAAATAAAGTCATCTTGTGCATACATACCACATGTCCTTTATCAAGTAAGTTGCTGATGGATATCAATTTCTTAGCAATTTGAATATTGCAGCAATAAACATAATGAGCCTGCTGTGAATGCTGAGCTAGAATTGTTCCAATATCTACCCAACAGTGGTATAACCAGTGAAATGGTAGTTCTGTATTATTATTATTATTATTGACCTATATACTGGCTTCCCCAATGATTTTATCATTTTACATTATCAACAACAATTAATAAAGGTTCTCCTTTGCCTGTATCCTTGTCCGTTCTTATTATAGTTTATTTTCTTGATATAATCATTCCGACTGGAGTGAGATGGAATGTGGAGGTAGATCTGAATTGCATTTCCCCAATGGTTGGTTTTATGTATATATGTATGTATGTATATATGTATGTACATATGTATGTATGTATGTATCTACCTATCTATCTATTTATTTATTTTGAGACTTGTGTATTCTGTTTTTTAGCAGCTTGTTTGATGACTGGGTAAATTTTTGGTGCTTAATTTTTGCAGTTCTTTATGTATTTTGGCTACAAATCTCCTGTCCAGTTGGCTTTGTTACTGCAGGCTGCCTTTTCACTTCAGTGATTGTTTTCTCTGATGTGTGGAAGCTTTGAAACTTCGTGTACTCTTTTTTATCAAATCTTGAGGCAATTTCTTAAGCTATAGGAGTATTTTTCCCTGGAAGGTTTCACTTATGCCCATATCTTGAATAGTTTGTGTACTCTTCCTTGTAGCAATTTCAGAGTTTCAGATTGTATGTTCAAGTGTTTGACTCATTTTGAAGGGATATTTTCAAATTGAGGATTGTCTATATTCCATTGTATGATTTTTTTACATATAATAGAAATATATAATAGAAAAAGCAGAGTTGTATATTCAGTATTTCTATACAATGTAATACTAGAACTATTAGGGAAGATAATGAAACAGTATCTAAATTGTAAAGGAAAATGTTAAATTGCTTTTGTTTTCGTGTTATGTTTCAACATGTAGAAAATCATAAATTGTATTAAGAAAAAAATTTCAGAACTAGTAAATGAATTCTGGAATATTAGAGGATACAAAAACCAATATATAAAAACCAGTTCATTTTTATATAAGAAAAATAAAGTGCCAATTTAGAGAAGTGGAACATGTTCATTTTCATGACTTTGAATCTTTATTTTCTGATTTAAAACATCATCTACTAAAATGCTGGATATCTATAATTTAGTACCAGTGGAGAATGAGCAGATGAAGAAATTACTGCTTATATTGTTTTAATCTCTAACTTTGGTCACTTTATATGCTATTAAGATTGTGGTTAGTTCATACATATGCCAGCAAATTTCATGATGTCATTGTTTTTAACAGCTGAATAATACTCCGTTATGTAAATGTACCACATTTTCTTTATCCATTGTTAGATTGAGGGCATCTAGGTTCTTTCCAGTTTCT
The DNA here is from genome assembly GCA_902168425.1 of Peromyscus attwateri. Lineage (NCBI taxonomy): Eukaryota > Metazoa > Chordata > Mammalia > Rodentia > Cricetidae > Peromyscus > Peromyscus attwateri. Next base: position 5,070 of record CABHPP010029018.1, on the reverse strand, counting down.
GGCTATTATGAATAAAGCTGCTATGACCATAGCTGTTCAAGTGTCTTGTGGTAGGATGGACTGTCTTTTAGGTATATGCCCAGGAGTGGTATAGCTGGGTCTTGAGTAGATTTATTCCCAATTTTCCAAGAAACCACTATATTGATTTCCAAAGTACCTGTACAAGTTTGTACTCCTACCAGCAATGGAGAAGTGTTCTTTTTGCTCCACATTCTCTCCAGCATGGGCTGTCACTTGTGTTTCTGATCTTAGCCATTCTGACAGGTATAAAAAGGAGTTTCACTGTCATTTTTATTTGCATTTCCCTGATGACTAAGGCAGATGAACATTTCTTTAAGTGTTTCTCAGCCATTTGAGATTCTTCTGTTGAGAATTCTTTGTTTAGATCTGTACCACATTTTTTAATTAGTGAGGTAACCCAGGCCAAGTTATGTGCTCATTCATAAGTGAGAACTATGCTACAAACTATAGACCAAGAGAAGCTAGTAGCAAAGAGGGCTCAAAAAGAGGATGCATGAATCTCATTGTGAAGGGGAAGTAGAGTGGATATTGTTAGTGGTTGAAGGAGGGACCTGGAAGGGGGAATGAGGGTGGGTGCAGGAGTGACCAGGTGGGACAAGGATGGAGGAGAGAGTACTGGGGGAGATAACTGGAATCTGGGGGTCTCTGGGATTAGATAGAAACTTAGAGTAATGGAAACTCCCAGGAATCTGTAAGGGTGACCCTAACTAAGACTCTTAGCAACAGGAGGTATGGAGCCTGAACTTGCCTGAACTGTAATCAGGCAAGAGTTGCATTGGAGGGACTGGAACACCAATCCAGCCACAAAACCCTGGACCTACATTTTTGTCCTGCCTACAAGATGTACTGTGGTAAAGATGGCACAGGAATTGATGGAGAGACCAACCAATGACTGGCCCAGCTGAGGACTCGTAACATGAGAGGGAGCTCGCCCCTGAGAGCCAGAACCCAGAGGCGGGATACTCCAAAGACCTAAGATAGAACCATACACAAATGGGAAAAATGTCAATGAAATGATTCCTAATGATATTCTGCTATACTCATAGAATGGTGCCTAACCAAACTGTCATCAGTGAGGCTTCACCCAGCAACTGATGGAAAAAGGTGCAGAGACCCACAGCCAAACATTAGGTGGATCTCTGTAAATCCTGTGGAAGAAGGGAGGAAGGATTGTAAAACCCAGTGGTGTCAAGGACATCACAGGAAAACCTACAGAATCAACTAACTTGGGCTCATAGTGACTCACAGAGACTGAACTGCAATCAGAGAGTCTGCATGGGACTGACCTAGGCCTTCTGCACATACATTACAATCGTGTAGCTTGCTCTTCTTGTGGAACTCCTAACTGTGGGATTGGGGAGCTGTCTCTGACTGTGTTGCCTAATTTTCAGACCCATTCCTCTTACCGAATTGCCTCATCTGGCCTTAATAGACGTGGAGGTGCCTAACCTCACTGCAACTTGATATGCCATGGCTGGCTGATACCCTTGTGATGCCTGCCTGTATCTGAAGAGAAACAGTTCAGGAGGAGTGGATGGGATGGGAGGAAGTGGGGGATGGGGGGTGGAAATGAGAAAAAAGAATGGAGGGCAAACTTTGGTTCAGATGTAAAAACAAAAATAAATAAACAAAAATATCAAAAAGTGCAATTAATAATTTCATGAATCATAACTGTTCTTTAGGCCTAGAAACTAAACTGAATTATGTTAGTCAACATTTTAAAATTCTCACAGAAAAAAAAATAATAAAAGGGCCCCTTATTGAAAGTTGAAATTGATCTCTTCAGCCAATTTTCCCAAACTTGTGTGGCTAATATATTACTGCCCTCCTAGATAAAGTCTGTGTCTTCATCTTGTTACTCTTCTTTTTGCCATAGCCCTCAGGCTGGATCCCCGTCTTTCTGCTCTTCTACCATATCATCGCAGCACCAAAGAAGCAGCCACAAAATGGATGCTGTTGCTTGAACAATTAACAAAATTGCTGCAGAGGTTTTCTCTTCCCTAACCATTTTGTAGTCTAACTTAACAAAGAAGGATCCAAAACATAAAATAGCAAGGATGATCATTTTCCCTCATTATAAGACAGCAGTGGTTATGCACACAAGAATATTCAATTCATGACAGGAAACAAAATCGCCTCACCATATTCAAGACAACATGATAATAGATACCACTTAAGTAAAACTTCCCTGAATATACTGAAATTACAATGAATATCTAAATTCAAAGCTTCTATGTAGAATTACAATAATGGTATTATTTTAGCTCACCATCTCTTCAAAATGGATTTTTTTCATTATTACCAAAAAAAAAACATTTATTGTAATGGGACACAAAGAGTTTTTAAAGCATAGATTTAAATTTTCCCTTACCCCTATGCTTTTTCATGAATTTTACTTCATAATCGTTTTTAAAGATAAGCATCCTTCTTATGTGTAGTTTTGGATAAAAAAAAATCTTTCAGAATCTATAGGTACTTTCCTAAAACTGTGGCTGATAACAATTAAAAAACTATATGCACAATGGGAATTAATAAAATGAATACAGGAAAAAAGAAGTAAAATTCACATCACTAACACGGGTCCAAGTGAAGTTAAGATTTGTGTACTTCCTAATGCCCATTGTTATATAGGAGACTATTGGGAAAGTTTGTTTGTACATAGGCTAATGGCAAGCAAATACTAAGTAACCCTTCGGACAGAATAATTTAGCCCAATAATATTTCTCTATCTAAATTCTTCTTGGTAAAACCAAGTTTCAAATGATGGCTAATTGTAATTGTCAACTTGACTGAACTGAAGATCAGCCTGAAAGCTTACTTCTTGGTCTGTGCATGATGGTTTCCAGATATGTTTAAGGGGAAGACCTACCCTGCATGTGAGCCTCACTATCCCTGGGCTGAGGTTCTGGACTGAATATTAGAAGTAATGTTTTTGTGCTTCCCAGTTGCTGACTCAAGGTGGTCAGCAGCTCATGTGTCCAACTTCATGTGTCCAACTTCAAACCAGGAGACAAAGTTAATCCACCGTCTGTTATGATGCCTTTGTCTGGAATTGAGTAAAACAGGAAAGAAAGTCATTAGAATAGTGTGATACTAAATTCTTTGTAGCCACCTTTTTAAAGTAATTATCTTTAAGCTATAAAACAACCAAATTAAAAAAAAAAGATTGTTTTTGTAAAAAAAAAAAAGCCCTTATTATCAATATAATTGAAAAAACAAAAACAGGAAATCAAAAGCTTCAGTAGGAATTTCAGTTCCAAGACACAGAGGATCTTCAATTGTTTTGATGACTGAAGTTTTAACATTCTGAGTTTCTGAAAAATGCCCAAAGTTCTTCTGGCATCGTCAGATGCTTTAGGTGCAAATGGGAGGGAACTGATGTAGATTCTTGGCTTCAGACAAGAATATCCAAGAAGAGAGGAACAAGCAAGGAGCAGGAAAGGAAGTGGTATGGGAGCTGGCTAGGAGAAACAGAGATGGATTACAAATGTCAGCGAGCGGCTGTAAGCCACGGGAATAAACTTAAATCAGTATTCATGTGGAAGCTTGAGAAGCTTTTATCCTGAAAATATTTTTAGATGTAATCATGTCTAGTTCTGAAAATAATTGAACAATTCAATTTGGTGAATGCAAATTTTGGAAATGTTTTGTGTTTTATCTCAATCCATGACACTGAAATTAATGAATTATGCATGCCTCATTAGTCACAAAGAAATTATTTGGCCACGGAGAACAATTATTTGAAATTAAAGGATTTCCATTTCAAATATAAAACTTTATTTGAAATGAAAGCTAAATTTAAAGGTAGCAATAATTTAAAAGACTACTTTGATATGAAGACATATAACATTTCTTTTCTTCACATTGGCATTTGCTTGAAGATTCCAAATAAATTTTGTATTATAGAATTTTACTAGCCAAAATAACTGCCTTTGTCACACAGTTGAGTGATGGATCTAGAGTAAGTATGATATGAGAGAAATCACGAATGTTGTCTGACTAAAAATACAAGATCACTCTTCTGTCCTTTAATGATTCATGTTTGTTGAGTGTCTCATTAGATCTGGTCTCTCAGTTCAGGAGACTGCTATTTATGTCTACCGTTAATGTTATCTTCAACAAAATCAAAACTAAAAGGATGTTTGAATAAGCCATCCTCTTCTTGCGTGGTTTACTGAGTTCCTTACCTCCCTGCTTCCATTCCTATTTTTATTTGCTCATATGTATCTATGTATAGTGTATTGTGTGGTACATGTACGTACATGTTTTGTGCACCAGTACATGTACCCATGCACAAATTTCTAGAGGCCACAGGAGATCATCAGGCATCCTGGCACGTACTTTTTTCACTTTATACACTTAAGACAGGCTCTCGTACTGAACATGGAGCTCAGCTGGATACAAGCAAGCTGCAATAATCCTCCGTTCTGCTCTCCACAGGCTGGGATTACATGTCTGGTTTGTTCTTTGGGTACTGAGGATTTGAACTCAGGTCCTTACGTGTATGATGTAAATGGTCTTACCCACCAAGCCACTTCTCCACTGCCCTTGCCTTCGCTCTTACTCCTACCTCACAGGGCAAGTTCTCCTTCTCATCACACACACAAATGTGACACTCTCAAACATGATTTGACAGCTACCACTTGTTTACAGTCTCATCACATTTAGAGTTAAATCCAAATCTCTTATCACAGCCTAGCATGAATAGCACAGGTACGTTACCTCTGCTGATTTTCCACGGGTAAACAACAGAGGACTCCTCAGGTCTGGGTTTTAGATAATCCATCATGCCTATTCACAACGATTGGATCATTTTTGGTGAGAAGACACACCTAAAATCGGGATCACTGTGCATACAGTAGCAGTTAATAAAAAAGAGAGTGAGAATTTGCAAAAGAGCAGAGGGATATATGGAAGGGCTTGGAAAGAGGAAAGGGAAGGGTGAAATGTTGTAATCAAATCACAATATCAAAAAAAAAGTTTTTGGCAAAAACTGGAAAAATAATCTGTATCATTTCAGATCGAAAGACCCATCCTAAATCTGAGCCA
>CABHPP010028977.1:0-11025 GCA_902168425.1 Peromyscus attwateri | reverse complement strand
GATACAGAAAAGACCAACAGAGATCCTATCTCACCCATAGCCAGTAGGCTAAAGGCAACTGAGCCATTCCCTTCCTTAACAAGCCATACTGTACGTTGGTGTCCTTGTAAGATAGTATCCCAAAAGCAACTGGAACTTGAGTGTATAACTTTATAATTTTCAAAGCCAATCGAGATGTATATAACTACTGAATTAAATTTATCATGCCAAATAGAATGAAAGATTAACTAACTGTGGTAGCTACTTTTGTTGCCAGTGTCTCCATTGTGCTAGCTGTAGTAAGCAATTATGAAATGGTAATCCCAGAAAGAGTAGCAGTGGTGGGCGTCATTGTTATAATGGCAACAGCGGCAGCAGCAATGTCAAATTCTCTTCTGGATTGTGTGGACATCCACTGGCATGGATACAACTCCAGTAACACGTACAGCCAATGCCCATTTTTCTTGATCCCAGCACGACTTTAGCTGGCAGCTCTTCTGGAGAATCCAATCTTAGGGTGATTTCACCTTTAAAGGCATGTACCACCATTCTTGGCTATGAGGAACACTTTTTATTAGTTGTCTTTATTTTTTGAAATTAAAACATAATTTTAACAGGCATAAAGTTCAGAGTCCCTTACAATGCATCATATTTTGCATTATGACACTCTTATGTCCAACTGGCAAGCCATAACTATTTGATGGGTAGAGCGGAAGCCAAGAAACTCATGCTAACATCCTTTTCAAGAATATCTTGCTCTTGAAAAACTAAACAAAGGCCATTTCTCAAGAAATGTGAGAGCCATAATAGGCATGGCCACGCAGAAGAAAGCATCCATCATGCCTTAGATAATGTCTGAAAATTTAATATGAAGCCTTAAAGACAGGATATGGGTTTGAGGCACAGTGTTTATGATAAACACACCTATTTGTAAGGTTTTTTAACAAAAGACAACATGAAATAAATAAGACATCGAATGCAGTAGAAGATGCTACAAACTTTTTAACAGAGTTGATCCAGCTGAAATCAGAGTTGTCCTGCAAAAGCTAACCTTGATGGTAAGAGAGGATGAAGTCCTACAGGTACATAGAGGGTGGTATTACCTTTGACCATGAACCAAAAAAACCAGCACGACATTCACTGTCACACTTTCATTTTCAATGAAGTAAATGACAATTTATTCCACAGGAAAAGCTGCTATGATCCTAAGATTATATGAATTTCAAATGTGCAAATTGTATTAAAATGATGTCAGGAACCTTTTATACACGTAAAGCTACACACATATTTACCTGTTATGTTGCTAAGAACACATCTATAGTAGTATCTTATGCATTTATCTTTTAAGCTAGGTAAAGGGGAGCATGCTACAAAAGATATTAACTTTTTATTTATCTATGTAGCAATGTTTATCATTGTTCATTAATTTTGTATGGCTCCAAACTATTGCATATTCCTTTTTCATTTCAGCCTACAATATTATCCTTATGACTTCAATTTTTAAATTTTAAAAATACTTTTTATTAATTCTTTCAGAATTTCACATAATATATTTTAATTCTATTTACACCCTATCTACTATCCATGGAAACCCCCAACCAACCCAGGCTGTTGTCAGGACTATATATTGCTCTCCACAAACTGATGACAAGGCCCCCATGCTGAAGACAACACGCAACTCATTAATCACGGAGAAGTTGAGCTGATGCCTATGTAGAGCCTTCATCCCTAGGTTATAGGGATATAACCTAGGTTATAGGGATATAGGCATCTTTGTTATTGGAAGGTACTCTGCAAAGTATCAAAAGAAAAATATAAACACCAAACCTGTTACAAACCTTTGATCCTCAATGGTGCCCTGCTTGCAAGATGTACTAAGGCAAAGGTAGTAAAACTTGTGGGAGTAACCAACCAATATCAGGTTTAACTTAAGGCCCACTCCAGGAGATGGAACCCACACTAGACACTGCTTCGGTGACCAAGAACCTGAGACTAGATAGGGACCTAGGGTAAAAGGAAATACTACTGTTTTAAAAAACTGTAGCAATAAAATCATTCCTAATGACAGTCTGGTGTACTCACAGATCAGTGTCTTGCTCAGTCATCATCAAAGAAGGGTCCTCTTGCGGCAGATAGAAACAAATACAGAGACCTACGACTTTGGAGCACTCAGCCACAAATAAAATGTCTCCTTCACATTCCTCCACTCAGGGATTAAGGAACCCTGCTGAAGAGGAGGCAGAAAGAGTATAAGAGTCAGAAGGGATGGAGGACACCAAGAAAACTAGGCCCTCTAAATCAACATGATCAAAGCACATATGAATTCAGAGAGACTGAGGCAGCATGCAAAGGGCCTGCATGGATCTTCACCAGGTCCTTTGGGTATATATTATGACTTCCAGTATAGAGTTTCCATGGAATTTCTGAGTGTATGAACAAGTGGGTATCTGTTTCTTATGTCTTCTCTTGGGCTCTTTCCTTTGGTTGGTTTGTCTTATCCAACTCTAACACGTGAGTTTTTGTTTTATCTTATCATGTTTTATTTTATCACTATCCTTTAGAAGCCTGGTTGTTTTCTAATGAGAGACAGAAAGGGAGTGGATCCAGATGACAGAGGAGGTGGGAGGAATTAGGAGTAGAGGACAGGGAAACTATTATCAGTGTATGTTACATGAGAAAAACATCTATTTTCAATGAATAAAAACATGGAGCATGGTGGATTTCTACCAGCTTTCAGCTACCTTTCTCCTAAGTTCTGTGCAGTACAAATGTTAGGTGTTTTTTGGCTACTCTAGACTTCTTCGGCTGGCATAATAATAATAGGCTCTCCTTACCATGGGCCTCTGACTGCAGGCAACGGGCTCTTCCTGGGACAGTGTTTTAACCTGCCCCCACTCCCAGTTCCAGTTTATTACTCTTTGCATGATATGGTGGGTGTTGTGAAACAAGAAGAAGCCCAGGAAATTCACCAGTCTATCATTCCTAACATCAAAAGTTTCTTAGCATTTCTAGCCCTCCTTTCTTCCTCTGAGGTCTTCTTGTGTTTATTTAATTTTGTTGTTGTTTGGGGAGTAGTTTCAGTTTTTTCAGACAATGTATTCTGATCATGCTTTTATCCTCCCCCATTTCAGATTCTTTCCTTCTCCCTACCCACCCAATTTTATACTTCCCCTCTTTCTCTTTCAAACCAAATAAATAAATAAATAAATAAATACCCTATAACAACAAAAATCAAAGTAAGCAATCACAACCAAATAAGACAAAAAACAAACAAACATGGAGTTCATTTTTTGCTGGTCAACTACTCTTGGGTATGAGACAACGGCATGTGGTTCATATACTCAATGAGAACTAAACTGAAGAAAAAAAAACAGGTTTTCTTTTTCCCAGCAGATATCATTTCAAATAGCGTCTTGGTTATGGGTACGACCACATCTCTATTTCCTGCTCTTATCCTCTCAGCACTGGGACCCTGTCTGGTTTGAACCTACTCAGGTCTTCTGCCTGCTGCCACAGTCTCTGTGAGTTCACGTGAGCATCAGTCCTATTTTGTCAGAAAGACACTATTTGCTTGGAGTCAACCACCACTTCTAACTGTTACAATCTTTCCACCTCCCCTTCCACATAGATTCTTGAGTCTTTAGGAGAGGGGAATGATGAAGACATCCCATTTAGGACTGAGTACTCCAAAGTCTCTCACTCTCTGCTCATTGTCCAGTTGGGAATGTTTGTGTTACTGCTCATCTACTGAAAGAAGAAGCTCCTCTGATATGGTTGAGCATTGTAATGCACTGATCTATGGGTATAGAAATACGTCATTAGTAGTCGTTTTATTGCCATGTTCCTTGGACAGATTAGGAGTACTAGGTTTTCCCCTAGGCCAATGGCATATCCAGTCTCAAGTTCTTGTCCACTTAAGCAGTGACAGACATAGGTTGGAGCTGAAATCCACTTTATAAAAAGTGTTTGCTTTCTCCCATAGCATCTGAGCCACAATTGCTCCAATGTATTTTGCAGGGGTTATTGTTATAGAATTTGTAGCTGGTGGTAATGACGATTACCTTTCTTTTCTAGTACCATGCAGCGTACCTTCCAGCACTGGGAAAACTAGTCAGTAGGGATTAAATTTCTAGTTGGGTACTAACTCACCTTCTCTGTGTTTAGTGGCATGAGTAGTAAGGCAATAGGAATAAGCAGTAAGCAATAGGGCCTTACTATTAGGTTGTGAAAAGAAATCAATAACCTTGGAAATAGGCTACAGTGTCTGCTGGTGGGAGTGCAGACTAGTATAGCCATTATGGAAACCAGTGTGGAGGTTCCTCAAAAACCTAAAAATAGATTCAATACACCATTCTTGGAATGATACCACAAAGTATTCCATATCTTACTAAAGAGATACATGCTCATCCATGTTCATTACTTCTCTGCTATGAATAGCCAAAATTGGAAACAACCTACATATCCGTCATCTGATGAATGGATAATGAGAATGTGGGACATTTACACAGTGAAATACTATACAGCTCTAAGAAAAAAGAAATGTGCTGGCAAGCATATGGAACTAAAAAAAATCATCCTGACTGAGAAAACTGAGACCCAAAAAGACAAACACTGCAGGTTTTCACTTGTGAATGGACGTTAGCGGTTAAGCTTTTGATATGTGTGCTATACAATGAATGATCACATAGGCTGCATACTTAGTAAGGGACTCAGAGAGAAGAGAGAATCTCGATGGAAAGGGGGAATAGAATACAGAGTAATGAAGAGATAAAGGGAACATGTAATAGGGCGGGGTGAGAGAGAAGGGTAAAGGAAAGAATAAAGGGAGGGGCAAATAACACTAAAGCCATTTGGAACCCTGCTACTGTGGAAGCTTCCTAAAAATATACATATGTCAAAGGAATAAAAATGGAGTCATCATAGAATAGGGAGAGAAAGTCCCAACTACATGTCTTATGCCACCAAGTGAAACCTTCAGTTCCAGAAATGGGAAACATCTTGTTGAGTCATTGACCAAAGGGCTCCCATGGACCCCCAACACATGTACACACACACACACACACACACACACACACACACACACACACACACACACCATTATAGGCTCTGAAGTCTCATTAAGCTTGGTTTTACCTGTCCTCCAGGCTTGGACACTTTACTATCAGAAAAAAAGGGAAGAGAGCTCTACAACTTCCTAAAAGCACAAAACACACTGGTTCTTTCCTTTTCTAACCACAGCCTCAGCAGCACTGTCATCCTCCTGCTGTCAGCTTCATCAGAACGTTGTTAACGTGGCCTCTTTGTGCAGCATGGTGACACAGGCCTTGATTCCAGAACAAGAGGATCCCAAATTTTAAGCCAGCCTGGACATACTGAGTTTTGTCTACATGCTAAGACCTTGTCTCCAGAATCCTCCATTACCATACCAACAATAATATAAAATTAATTGTAGTTAATCCATCTGGATTCTCTTACTGGAAGAAATGGTTTTAGATCAGGACAATAACTGCTTTTAGTTCACTATCCCATTAGACACTGCAGAGAGAGAGGTCCAAGAGGGTCTAATGGCAAACACAATGAATCTCTGAAAATCTCATAAAATTCCTTACCCTTGTTCTCTTTTTCCTTATCATTATAGTTACTTTTCTATTATTGTGAAGAGACATCATGACGAAAGCAACTTAGAGAAGAAAGAGTTTGTTGGAAGCTTCCACTTCAGAGTGTGAGTCTGGGACCATCATGTCAAGAGGCATGGCAGCAGGCAGGCAGACATGGCAATGGAGCAGAAGCTGGGAGCTCACATTTTGATAAACAAGTATGAAGCAGAAAGAAAAAGCTAACTGGTAATGACATGAGTCTTTTACAGCTTCAAAACCTGCCTCCAGTGACCTCCTTCAATAAGTACAAACCTCCCAATCTTTCCCAAATAATTCTACCAACTGGTAACTGTGGGATGACTCATCCCTAACGGGCTTGAGGGCCAGATGGCCCAAACAAGTAAAAAAGATACTTTGTGAGAGCCAGCCTGGGTCTGCCTGATGGTCTTAACAACAGCAGCTGAAGCATGATCTGGAGATGACCTGGACCAATGAGAGGCAGCCATGTCACACCAGCAGATGCATATTCATCAGACCTCCCCCCAGGGTGGGGTGGAGGGTATATAAGGCTTGCCTCTTCCTGAATAAAGTGAACTTGTTGTTTCAACATTCTCCCAGAGTCTGTGTGGTTTGACTCTGTGCCTACTTGGCCCCCACCCCCAAAGGGAAAAACAGCAAGGACCCTGCTACATCTGGTGCTGAAACCCAGGAAATTTGGTTCTTGAACAGGGTAGGTTTGTCTCCCTTTACTCATGTGCGGCGCTGGTTGAGAAGCCCCCTTGAGCGGTATATTTCGGTGAGTAGGCCCCTCTACGTTGATTGTGTAAATTTGGTCCCTCAGCAGGTAAATGCTGGGACCCTTTGTAGCTAGAGTTTTCCTGCCTGGCCCACAGTAAGTTCAAATCTCTTTCACCTGCCAGTCCCACAGCGGCTCAGACCCAACCAAGTAAACACAGAGACTTATATTGCTTACAAACTGTATGGCCGTGGCAGGCTTCTTGCTAACTGTCCTTATATCTTAAATTAATCCATTTCTATAAATCTATACCTTGCCACATGGCTCGTGGCTTACCGGCATCTTTACATGCTGCTTGTCCTGGCGGCGGCTGGCAGGCTGGCAGTGTCTCCTTCTGCCTTCCTGCTCTTTTAATTCTCTCTGTTAGTCCCGCCTATACTTCCTGCCTAGCCACTGGCCAATCAGTGCTTTATTAGCAACACATTTGCCATACAGAACATCCCATAGCAGACCCCCACTTTCTTCTTTCTGTTTGTCTTGTTTGTGAGTCTGTCTGTATGGTAGGGTGGCACATGCTTTTTTTCAGGCTTGCCTAGTGTTTCCACATAAGGGCTGGTCCCTCAGGAAACAATAGCCACAGTCTGACTATTTTTAGTTGTATATGTGTATGTATGTGTATATGTGTGTATGTGTGTGTGTGTTTGTGAATGCATACATGTGCTTGTGGGTTGTGATGCCTGGAGAGATGGATCAGTAGTTAATAGTGCTTGCTCCATGGATCTTTTCAGAGAACATGTGGGAACCTAATCTTTGGATAAGAGTTCTGTTCCTGACCAGAAACAGTGAAGTGGCCTCAAGAGTAACTCTCCAATTGTTTGTTATGCCCATTTTGTTGACTATAATTGCTGGCCTAAAGTCATCCTCTACTGAGGCCCACAAGTACTGCCAGAAACAATGTAACACTAATTTATCTATGCCTTCATTCCATCCATGACTGATATTTCCTCTGCCTCTGCTGGCAAGGAGAGGCATGAGAATAGGCGTAAAGTGAAGGAAAGGGATAGAAAGAGAGAGGAAATGCTTGCTGGAGCATCTAAGCCTACACTGGCAGCCCCTCTCTCTGTTGCCCCCATGCCTCGAGTGGCTACCCCGCCACTGCAGTATCCACAGAGTGATTTGACTGGATGTCTGCCTGCCGAGCCAGCTGCTCCACATACCTCCCAGCCTATGGTGCCACACATGCCCACCATGGCGTTTCCAGTTAATGTGGGCCCCAATGCGGCCAACCAACCATGGATCCCTACCCCACTTGCAAACCTGTATTTGGTCCGTAAGGCTGCTAATGAATCAGGTCCTGACTCACCATATTTTGAGCAAGTCCTACGACAATGGGCAATACATTTACAGACTTATTATGACTGGCACCATTTGATGAAGGCTGTGTTGGAGCCTGCAGTCTTACTTAATTGGCGAGCTGCCTATGATGACCAGGCCAAGGCTCAGGCTTGTTTAACATACAGTACAACATCACTGTTTCTCTAGAGGTGCTCACAGGCCAAAAACCATATGTCACACAAGCTCAAATTGGACAACACACTTATTTGCTTGCCTTGGGAGACACCATTGCCCTTGGTGCATTGAAGGGATCCCATTACCCTTTAGTGACAACACTCTGTTCACCTATTAACCCCGGGGGCAAGGATATGCTTGCATTTTTCCCCGGAATATCACCACACCGATATGGGTACCCTCCAGAGATGTGCGTCCAGCAACAGACCAAGAGACTTTGGACAAAGAAGAAACTTCAGGGGGTAATGTATGATTTGCCCTGCTACCGTGGCATTAGTAAAGGTCATGTCATTACTGGCATGTGACCCTAGAGATTAAGCAATTGCCTCCCCCCCTACAAGGTTGATTAAACACCACAAAAAAGACTTCAATTGGCGTGATAAAAATGACTGGGGCCCCATCCATGTCCTTGAGATTGAAAATTTTTGACTAATCCTTCTCTTGTTCAAATATCTTCTACAACAGGTTCACCAACAAAAGGCAGCCACAAAGGCGACCCTTCAGGTTTTATTGGCTCTCAGATACCTAGATCAAAGTCCTCCTAGAGAGATAATGCACATATGACTCACTGAGATACACAAGGCTACTGCCTAAAGCCCACCACCCAGACAGCTCTCCAGGATTGATGCTCTTCCAGGGTTGGTAGTCAATGACAGATAAGAGCTTGTTTGGCAAGCCAATCTAAGACAGACACAGTCCATTATGCTGAGCTCTCCTGAGGTGGGGTCAACAAGGTTAGGGCAATGCACCCTAGCTCCCACTGAGCGTGTTGTATAAAAAAATAAAAAGGGTGGATATGTGGGATGACTCATCCCTAACAGGCTTGAGGGCCAGATGGCCCAAACAAGTAAAAAAGATACTTTGTGAGAGCCAGCCTGGGTCTGCCTGATGGTCTTAACAACAGCAGCTGAAGCATGATCTGGAGATGACCTGGACCAATGAGAGGCAGCCATGTCACACCAGCAGATGCATATTCATCAGACCTCCCCCCAGGGTGGGGTGGAGGGTATATAAGGCTTGCCTCTTCCTGAATAAATTGAGCTTGTTGTTTCGACATTCTACCAGAGTCTGTGTGGTTTGACTCTGTGCCTACTTGGCCCCCACCCCCAAAGGGAACAACAGCAAGGACCCTGCTACAGGTAACCAAATAGATAAGCCTATGGAAGCCACTCTCATTCAAATCACCACACTTATAGAACAAGGTTTAGATGTAACTAAGAAATTACAAAGAAAAGAAAAGGAAGAAAGAAGGAAGTTAGAAAAGAAGGAAGGAAGAGAAGAAAGGAAGGAAGGAAGGAAGGAAGGAAGGAAGGAAGGAAGGAAGGAAGGAAGGAAAGAAGGAAGGAAGGAAAGAAAGAAGAATTTTATGATTTTATGCTAGTAGAGAAAAAGAAACAACTTTATCAATTGGCAAGGGAGGTTCCTTGTCCCTTCTGGGTGTGGAAGGGTGTGCGATTAATGCTCTTTTGTTCTTAATCAACTATTATAGCTCATAAAAATAAAAATAGTCAGCTCTGTGAATCTCTTGTGCACTACATGTTTTATTGGGTTTGTCAATAACATGACTACACTACCTGTACCATTTCTCTGAGTTATGCCATGAGGATGCAAACTAAAAGGATAAGGTAGTATCTTAGTTAGGCTTACTATTTCTGAGATGAAACATCATGACCAAAAGCAATTTGGAAAGGAAAGGGTTTATTTGGCTTACACTTAACACTGTTGTCCATCTTGAAGGAAGTCAGGACAAGAATTCAAACAGAGTAGGAACCTAGAGGCAGGAGCTGATGCAGAGACCACAAAGGGGTGCTGCTTGCTGGCTTGTTCATTGTGATTTTCTCAGCCTGTTTTTTTCTAGAACCCAGAACCACCAGCCCAGGCATGGCTGCACCCACAATTGAGCTGCTCCACCCAGTGAATCACTACTTAAGAGAATGCCTTGTAGGCAGAACTTATCTGGGCATTTTCTCCTCTGTAGTTCCCTCCTTTCAGATGACTCTAGCTTAAGTCATGTTGACATAAAACCAGCCAGCACAGATAATATCTCACTCTGAGACAGAAAACTCACTCACTACTTCTATTGAAGCAGGAGAATCACCAAGATCAGAGTTCTATTCAATGTAAAGAAAATGAAAGCATAAAATTTGCAGGTAAATGGACAGAAATCAAAACTATTACACTGAGTAATGTAACCCTAACCCAGAGAGAAAAACACCACGTGTTCTGTGTTATTTGTAGTTCCTTGCCTGAATCTTCAGATGTGAGGACACAGCCTGTAATAACTGCAGAAACTAGGAAACTAAAATGGTGCCATTGGGAGAAATGGAAGAAAGTGTCCTAGAAAGGTGGACAGTAGGATACAGGTGCTACAAAGTGAAAATTTGAAAAGCAAAATAGCATTTAACTGGGAAGAGGGGAGGCAAGAAAGTACAGAGGGTACTAAGGATGTCTGAAAAAAAAACTATAGGAAAGCATATAATCCCATCTTTATTTAAAAACACATGCTGTGTCTGTGTGTGTGTGTGCATGTGTAGATAGTTGACAGATGGTAGATATATAAATTGATGATAGATAGATAGATAGATAGATAGATAGATAGATAGATAGATAGATAGATAGACAGACAGATAGACAGACAGTAGATGAAAGGTGATAGAGAGTTTGAATGAATTTACTCCACTTGGAGTGATAATGCTCTCCCCAAGAGTCACAAACTATCTAACAAAGCCCCAGTGCTAAGCATGTTAAAATTTCCTTTGAGATATTGGTCAGAGAAGTCAAAGAGACTCTCAAAATAACATGCTTTATTGCCACTGTCACTGATTGCCTCCCAGAACCTGAAGGTAAGAGCCTATTGTTTAAGACAGCACACATTTGAAATTCAAGATTTGGGAGAATCAATTGGGCCCATCCTTGAAATCTCTTCTCTAAGAATTAGCTCTCACAATATCCAAAGGAGCTATTCATGCTTCTGAAAGAGAAAAGTAATCAAGAGTCCTACTTATGTATACTGTGTATGAACCACAAAAAAATGACTACCTTTATACAGTGTATATCTTGATAGCTACCAACATATGTCTAGCTGGACTTAAAGCCCATTCAATAGAAAGAAATCCATAGCTGGTATTGTAAACCTAGCTCACT
>CABHPP010028948.1:0-19664 GCA_902168425.1 Peromyscus attwateri | reverse complement strand
AGGATTAAAGGCGTGTGCTACCACTGCCTAACCTTTAATATTGTGGCTGTCCTGTTCTCTGACCCCAGATAAGTTTATTAGCGTACACAATATTTTGGGCAATACAATACCACCACAGAGTTGCTCAGTGAACACTGTGCTTCCAGATTCCTTCAAAAACAAGTTTTTCCATTATGTTTTTCTAGAACTTACACTTTCTCTTCTGAAGAATGAATCTCAAGTCTGCAGTTTGAGGCCCTGGGTCCTTTTAAGGTACTGAACTTATATAACTCAGCCTGTGAAGTATGAAAGAACAAACTGTGGGGCAGATACTTTGTGTAGTAATTCTTAGTTAACAACCCAATCTTCTTCCTCCTTCTCTTCCTTCTTGTCTTCCTCCTTCTTTGCAGCTTTGCTATAGTATGGCTATGTCTGAGAAACTCACTGCTCTGCCACAATCAGGTCCCCTGTTCTTGGACAAGAGACCAAAGACAGATGTTCTGCACTGTGCTCTTCATGCCTAAGACTTCCATTCTCTCTTGACATATTCTACCCTGGCCTCTCTAGCACTTTGCTTCTTCCTATTCTCATGTGGTCTTCATTTACCATGAACATTCCTTGTGTTCCCTCTCTGTTCTTGATCCAGTTGGGATCTCCCGCTCCCCCAAGTTCTCTTTCCCTCGCCCCTCGCCCCTCATTACCCCCACTTACGTCCAGACTGTTCATGTAGATCTCATCCATTTCTCTGTCATTGGGCGATCCCCGTGCCTGGGAGTCCTACTTCTATCCTCCAGGGGGATTTCAGCTCATTGCTTCTCAAATTGAGATGTGGATGAACACACCTGCAGACCTCCACAATGCGGACATTCATTGTTTCTAAGAATGATGTGCAAACTTCCATTTTCTCAAGAACTCCCAGATGGAGAAACTGTCAGTCCATAGGCCCCAACTAAATTCAGCAAGAACTGTAGTCATCAAAATGTGGAGTAGAATATCAATTGATCCTGTTTGGGTTATGGACTCTGATTTTGCCAGTAATAGCAAGGGAACTTTGTATAACCTGTGTAAATGCTCTCAGCTTCAAGGAACTTCTCCTATAAAACAGGCTGTTAGCAGTTTGTAAAGTTCAGAGGAGGGGAAGAGAAAAATATAATTAAAAGTCTCTGCCTATCAAGAGAGAAATGGTCCAAACCATAAATGCCTTCTTTTTGGTTCTCACTTCCCCTTTAAACTGTCAGCCTGGTGTACATATTGCCAGCATTTGTCATTCACTTTCAGCCACTGTTCTCCTTCTGGCTTCAACTTTCATTGTGGGTTCTGGGGATCTACTCATTTTAATTAATAATCCACTAGTGATCTTCACATCCACAAAGCTACTCGTGGGAAAGCCTTTCTAAGACAATAACAGCCGACAATGGAGACTCTTAATAACCACAACAGTTTACTACTGAAAACATTTTTTTTTCTGGATCTATAGTTAGCATGTTTCCATAAAACTGGCAAAATTCCTGGAAATCAGTAGCATTCAAAAAGTGATTATGTTGATCTCTCTAATTTTAGCAAAGTAGGTATAGCAGGAAAGAGAATCTGTTTGTCCCTCAGACATGTCTTTTCTAAGGAATACAACTGAAATTTAAAGCCATGAACATCACCACCCTCCTCCTATTTGTTACCTTTCTTTCAGAATTTGGAAACTTGTGTTAACTGCCTCCTTGGATGCTGTTTGAGGAATCAGAGGACATAACACAGCATTCATAGTCACAATGATAATATCATCAGTTCTGAGAAAATTGGCATGCAGGTAAAAAACAGGATCCACTGGGAAATTTGGTAGTACCATATCTCATTATGACCAGAACAATGGGAAAAAGTGGCATATTTGAAAAACGATCTTGGACATATAACTTCCTGTCATGACTCTCAATTTACTATCTGCTCTTTTAAAAAAGGTGGCAACATCATCAAATATATATCCTGTTCACGGCCCTAACCTCTCCTCTCTTCTATATTATAAATTATAATGTGCCTAAACATGTCAGTTTTTTTCCCTAGCTCCATTTGGCAGGAAGATTTAACCCAAATTAGTAGTTTTAATATTTATGTATTTCGTAATAATCCACTCAACTGAATTTTTGTTTCTAATTTTTAACTGTTCTTTTAGTATCAATTAAAGAGACATAAAACACAAATGTAAAGCTATTACTATAATGTCATCTGGTCCATAAACAAGGGGATGCATTTGAGCTCTACATTAAAAACAGGAATGTATACCATAGATTGTACGACAAAACAAATTGACGTGACAAATAATGATTTAATAATGAAGTTAATGGGAAAGGATGTATTTTTTTTAATTTTCTGCCATTAATTCTATGTTAATTAAGACGTTATTATGGTGTTTGAAATATAGTATGTATTTTTTCCAAGCCTCATTATTCACTTTTCCAAATTATTTTCTTCCATTCTGTGATACAATTTTTACTTACAGTGTGATACTACAGCTAGGCTTGATGTCCTATGAACAGTACGCTTTATTCTTTTCCTTTGAGACAATGGAGCCCTAGCTGGTTTGGAACTTGCTATGTAAACCCAATTGGCCTTGAATGTATGACAACACCTTTTCCTCTACATCAGGGATTTTGAGAGTGCAGGTGAATACCACCACACCAGTCGACTAGTTCCTTGTTAATCAAATGTCTGTGACTCAGTTGAAAATGTTATGCTAAGAGCCACATTAGGCCACTACAGTTGTCATCATTTTGGATAATATTGGAAGGATTTTGTGCTAAATTTTATCCTGGAGTAACTTTATATAATTAGATTTTATGTGTAAAAGCAAACAAGTGTTATTCCTTTAAAAATTTTTAATCAGGTGACTTTAGCATCAAATAGATTTAGAACTCTGTACAACTGACCACTTCTCTACAAATAATCAAGCTATAATATCTGTGCCTTGCACACACATGCTCTGGAATTTGTAGATCCTTTGTGCCTTTCAGATATCTGTCCAGTTTCAAGAGCTCTTCTTGCCATATTTTGAATTTTGAGATCTGGCATTCAATGACAGTCATTTTTTTCAACTGTTTTACTAGTGTGTAAAAAGTAAAAACTATGTCAACAATAATAAATCATTGTGGAATATTTTTCTCTAGAATAATGTCTTTTAAATTTTCTTTGTATGTCTCAAGAGTATTAAGACATTAATATGACCTATAAAATACTTTTCATGATTTCCTGAATTTAGTGAGCATGAATATTTCTTTTGATTCTTTTTTACTTTGTTTTGTTTTTCTTTATCTTTTCTTTTTTTTTAATTTTTCTGTGCTGTGTATGGATGAATCTCCAGAAGTCACTGAACCAGTGAGTTATACCCTAAATGATCATGACACCACTATAAAGTATAAAAAAAAACTTAACAAAACAGTTAAAGTCCCTGGAGTATATACTGTCATAGAAATGAAACAAACTCTTATCTATTGTTTTATCTCATAGAAATAAAGAACAATCAGGAAGGATGGATTGCTCATGGACATACTACAGAGAGAAAGTAGAGAGATGGATGTCATATATGTGAAAGAATACAGATGCATAGACAGATGAGAAATCACAGACGTGATAAATTGACAGAAGAATATATGCTAAATAGATAAATGTTAAAATGGTAGCATGATAAATATATGAGATTGATGTATAGGGGTGTGTGTGTATGTGTGCGTGTGCATGTGCGTGTGAGAGAGAGATAGAGATAGATAGAGGGAGAGAGAGAGAGAGAGAGAGAGAGAGAGAGAGAGAGAGAGAGAGAGAAGGGGTGTTGCTAGAGAAATTGATTCATTGATTATGGAAGCCAAAATGTGTCACATAAGCATCTGAATAGTTTCCCCAAAATTACTATTGTCCGACACAGCAATCCTATTGTAGGGTATATATTTTAATTGTTGTTGTTAGATGATATTGGTACTTTCAAGATCATTGTAGCATTATACATAACAGCAAAGATATATAATCTGGCTAAGCTCCTATCTACTATAGATCAATAATTTGATATATGTAC
This sequence comes from Peromyscus attwateri, assembly GCA_902168425.1. Lineage (NCBI taxonomy): Eukaryota > Metazoa > Chordata > Mammalia > Rodentia > Cricetidae > Peromyscus > Peromyscus attwateri. Next base: position 15,634 of record CABHPP010028948.1, on the reverse strand, counting down.
AAAATAGTACAGTATCCTGCCTTAAAGATGATAACCTATAATTTGTGTCAATGCAAATGAACTAGGAGGATATTTGGTTTAATAAAATAGATCAGCCACACAAAGATAAAAGTTACATCATCCCACTAAAATGTACTTCTCAGGTCTCCAAAGGAACATACTGATTAGCAAGAAGTTATGCTGTGTTCTTTGGGAAATGTGAATATCTGATAAAGTTGAGAGAGTACTCTCAGTCATCATATAATTTGAACTGAGTCCATCTATAAAATCCAACATGGTTTGATCTTTGCTTAGCTTTCTGAGAGGTCTTAGCCTATTGTACCCCTTTTGGATACAATTCTACATGACTGGCTTTCTTCCGATAAATAGAGCATTCTCTACCTGCAAACCTTTCATGGAGCATTCTTCCTTTGAAAATCATGAACATCTCTTCACTTACCATTTGGAATTCAAATGAAGGCCCAACTCCCCAGGGAGTTTTGTCTGTCTGTGACCCAAACAGAAGTCCCAGATAACAATTTTTTTTTTCCCCAAGCACTCTTTGGTAGCAAGAGTTATCTTAATTATGCTTCTGCTTGCATACTTTTTAGGTTTCTAAATAAGATAATGCAAGCAACATAAACACAGATGATGTTAATACCTGTCCACATTATATTCACAACTATTAGGAGAGATTTATTATGTAGAATATACCCACACATATCTGTGAGCGTACTGACAGCATTTTCTATATTTACTACATAACTTCTACTGTGAGATTATTTTAATTGATACTCTGATTATATTTCAATTATAATTGGACATCTCAATGAACATCATTATAATGCTAACTTGTTACAAAAAATTATAGTTCTATTAATACCCAACCCTTTGTACATATATATGTAGTTATTTATCACAGTCGTGCTACTAATTTTGTCTGATATCTTAAGGGTTTTTTTTATAGTTGTATTCACTTGTGAAAAGTAAAAATCAAGTGTTCATCTAAATAGATATATTCATTGTGAGAATGGATATTTTTCAATAAACCTGTTTTTGTATCAATAAAACATAGTATAAATTGATAGTAAATTAATATTTTTCTTTTGTGTAGACAAGCTTCTGTTTGTGAAATTTAAACATGTTTGCACATTCCTTCACTTCATTGGACTTCTCAGTTTCTAACCATGTTAACTTCATTTCCTGTTATTCTGAGAATAAAAACCACATAGCAATTTCACAACAAAATAATAGAAAGTGTAGAACACCAGTCAATTTAAACAAAAGTAAACAAAATATTTCTACTTTTGTGGCATGTATACAGACTCAATTCTTAAACTTCTGGGTAAAAAAAAAAAATATTTGAACCACATATATTTAGCAATAGTCTTTTTGCAACATTATGTGATTAAATGCCATCCCTACTTCATATATTGTTTGACTCAGCATTTTTATATATATGTATGCATATATTATTTTGAAATACGTATTAGTAATTAAATTTTAACTATGGTAAATATTGTTCCTTAACAGAATTAATTTTTTCTTAGTAATCATTAGATGTTACAATTAGAACCCACACTAAGAGAATATAAGACTATGGAGTTTAAATGATAAACTTTGATCTATTTTGTACTAATTGACTATGAAATATTGAAGAGATAACAGAAAATAATTATTTTGAGAAATATTGTAACAATACATAATATTTTTGAAGTTAAAATTTTCTTTTCATTGTGATCCTCTAAGTAACTAAATATTAGGTATGTTTTCAGGACTGATCATTTGTTACTGGATAATCAATTGCTATGCTTTTTCCTGGAGAAGATTATGTCTCCAGCTCTCAACTTTCCTTTGTTGTCTGTAGTTCTTTGAGTGGCCTTGTGTGCTTTCCCATGTCAAAGTACTTTTCGTTAGATTTTATATTTAGTATTTTTCTGTTGCTTAATTTTAAATAGATCAAAAGAAGAACACTTCTCCATTTCAATATTCAATAATGTTGCATTGATTAACTAACTTGAAATTTATCCCCAGTATAAAACATTGAATCTATTTTGTTTGATGGAAATGTATTGGAAAAAGATAATAGTTTTTAATGAAAGTTGGTTGAAAGTAAACCCAGCTAAATCTCCGCATTAATTTAAAACAACACATTTGGTAATATTGTGTTCCCCAAAATATTGTGCACCCTAATAAACTTATGTGTGGTCAGAGAACAGAACCGCCAGTAGATACAGAGGCCAGAAAATGGTGGTACACACACCATTAATCCTAGCATTCCAGAGGCAGAGATCTATCTGGATCTCTGTGATTTCAAAGCCACACAGGAAACAGCCAGGTATGGTGACTCACACCTTTAATCCCAGGAAGTGATGGCAGAAAGCAGAAAGGTATATAAGGCGTGAAAACCAGGAACTAGAGCTGGTTAAGCTTTTAGGCTTTTGAGCAGCAGTTCAGCTGAGATTCAGTTTGGATGAGGACTGAGAGGCTTCCAGTCTGAGGAAACAGGATCAGCTGAGGAATTGGCAAGGTGAGGTGGCTGTGGCTTGTTCTGTTTCTCTGATCTTTCAGCATTCATCCCAATACCTGGCTCTGGGTTTGTTTTTATTAATAAGACCTTTTAAGATTCATGCTACAGACACTCCCTAGTAATTTGAGAATAGAGCTGTAATGTAGCTCACACTAGTTCTTGTATCCTATTATCCGTTGTTACCTGTCATGGAATTTGCAGATCTGAGGCATGTATGTGTGCATGGCCAGGCATATGAAAACTCAAGTATACAGCAATCTTCAAATGTTATCAACATTACACCAGATTCAGGAGTCCAGAGAAGCCTTCTTACGTCTCACGACAGAGGAGCCTGAAAACAGCTGGCATAACTGTCTCACGTGGTGGAGCAAGACTCCAGCAAGCATGCTGGTTCCGAGGTCCTCCTGAGCTTCAGCTCTACCATTGCATCCTTCTGGCTCTGGCTAACATGAATCCTGAAAATTCTTCACCACAAATGTTCACTGCCGATGTATTAACAAAAGCAGTGGAAACATTAAGTTATGAAATCTTATTATCCCAACCCCTTCACCCTACACAAGGATTGTGAGTGGTCTTCAGTCCTCATATGCCAGTGAGCATACTCATCAGGAAAGCAATGTTTTTTCCCACATGTAGTCAGACATGAGAAAAGACTCCAGCCACCACATTCACATATTGTCTATGATACACACCCAATAAAAAAGAACTTTGCTCCTTATCACGGTTTTAATTCACAGCAGCAGATTAGTTTGCATCAAGCTATCAGTTCAAAGTCTCTCTCAAAATGAAGCATGAAAAAAATACTTTACTCATTCATCAAAATTCAGAATTCAGAACAATCCCAAAGTCTGGAAAATAATCTAGACTTTAAATGAGCAAAAGACATCAAGGAAAAATGAGAAATTTATGAACAATTGGTTTAAGTGTCATATTTTATCATTTCATTACTGAAACATCAAAGATTAAACATCCCTCCTACCTCTCCTAAGAGTAGGGAAGACAGAACTAAGAGCCAGAGTAGTAACCACAGGTCCACAGTGGATGAGCCTCTCTCACGGCCCTGGCCTGACCACTGCACTGGGAGCAAGGTGGTGGAGAGTTGCTCAGTGAACACTGCGCTTCCATGATTCCTTCAAAAAAGTTCCACTCACATATGGTTCACTCCCTTCTAACATCACAACTTCAGTGAGATGAATTGAGAGAAAAAAATGGAACTAGATGATAACATTTGATTACTTAAAATGTCATACTTCCTGTTTTCCTTTCTCTTACTTTTTCTCTCTATGGTAAACTGTTGTTTGAAGCACATAAGCCTGGTGAAATGCTATTGATTTCAGGATTGAGAGCTAACATGAGAGGTCCTTTTCCATGTTCTCTGGAGCTGAAAGACAAGAGTGGAATCTATTTTCCTGGAGAGTTGTTAAAGCAAAAAAACTTTCTGAGGAAAAATTGCTCAGAACACTTGAGTAAATTATTAATAAATGCCCTTATTTATTTGCATATTGTAAATATACAGTCACACATATCAAATATGCACGTGCAACACATACATAGATGTGTGTATATATGTGATATGTGAGCATAAGATTCATAATGATTCTAATATGAGTCTCCCTACTCTCCTAGGAGGATTATTTTAGAGAATAGGTGATATTAATGAGTCATATATTAAAGAATAGTTAGAGCTATTTCATGGTTTTAAAAATAAAAGCTAATGTATAATTACTTTTATTTATCTTTGTTATTTCCTTATTATTTTTACTAACCATTTTTTCAACAGTAAGTTCTCATGTGGGTTAGGCCTTTTGTTCACGGTCTAAGTAGTCGAGAATAAGCACATGGCTCGATGAATTTCAAAATAGAATTTTTAAGGTTGTATTAATATTTTTTTGAATTCTAGCTGAAGTCCCTGAATTACAGTGAAACAAATCAGTTCCTCCCTGAGTTGGGAGGGTGGCGAGGCAGAACCTTTGCCGAAACAATAGAGTCATCAGCCAATTTCATGCCCCCATCTAATTGGAAGTGTCAGGCCCTAATCAGCTCTGTTTCACAGCACTCTGCTCCATAAAAGCACATTTGTTTAACCACAACCTCTGCTTCAGCATGACTGGAGAGGGAGGAATAACGGAGCAAGCCAGGCATAGCTCGCAGGGTGTGTTATGGGCACTGAGTGAATCCATCATTTGCTGAAGAGGCAGAGGAGAAGTGACGGGCTCATTCATGCCTTGGAGACATTTTTAGGTCTATTGAAAATTTTAATCTGTGCACTCTGGATGAACCTCCACACTCCTTAATTTAGTCCGGTAACTGTGTGTGCAGTCTGTCTGACTCAGATAGGGCCAACTGGCTTCTGTAGGAGGCAACCCCTCCGAGCAGTTTTCTTCTCTAGATTCATCCTGCCTTGAATTTTACACACACACACACACACACACACACACACACACACACATAAGCTCCATTTACAGGAGGATTTCAGAGTTAATTAAACGCCGAGTTTGTTTCTTTAGAAATTGTCCATGCCTCGGGGTTAAGGAATAACATTTCGGCAACGACTTTAATTTAGGATTAAGCACAGTGTGCATTTGCTGTGGAAATTTTCCTTTTATACGTACACATCTATAGAGATTGGAAATTTCATCTCTCTCTTACCATAAAATGTTTTAAAAATAGGTTAAAAAATATGCCAAAAGACGCTGCACATCAGCAAATTCAAAAATCACTCTTTTATGTCACAGGACCTGGAAACAGACAAGTAGAGTCGGCTGCTAGGAAGGTTGTTGTTTTGATGATAAGGGCTTGTTTGCCTTCTCCCAACAGCTTCCAGGTTTGAGTTCTCTTTGCTCTGATGTTCCATGCTGATAATCTCGAATACATAATATTTACAAGTATTTGGGTCAATTATTATATTTCTGATTTTTGTTACAGGATGAGAAAGTCAACACCACGATGCTTCATCTGACTCCTACAGAACATATTATGGATGTCTGTGGATATTTTTACTCTTAATTTTCTGGACGGTGAGTCTTTAACATGAGGCAAACAGTGAACAGCTGAAGAGCACAGGAGCCTCACAAAGGCCTTTGTAAATTTACTCTGAAATATAGTCACACTGTATTTAAATACAGTAGTGTATGAGTACAATACTATACTAATCTGTCTAATAAATTTAACACTGTGTTCATTGATATCCTGGAGCATTTCTGTCGGCCTTATTATATTTTGAAAAACATCAATATCTTAGGTTATAGAATTGTACACAATCAGGAAACATACTTTAAATAGGATTTAGTAAACACAGAAGAGAAGACAAATGTGCAGTGGAGGATGGAAGGACCCCCAACCTTTCTCTGTTTATATGTTTAGTTTAAATTATTAGCGAGGTGCACATGTTCATCTCAGTGTGGAATGTTTCTGTCCTTTCCTGTGCTTTTTCACTGGCCATAAAGTTTGGAATAAATCAGCAAAGTTTAAATAAGAATAATTACTATAGTATTTGAGGTAGAGATACAATGAGGGAACGTTTGGCATTTTCTGTAGGTCAAATGAGCATATGGACTCTTGGAGGTAAAAAGTTCAATCCATGAGGAAGAACAGAGACACCCAAAGGCCAGAATGCTACAGTAAAACAAAACAGCCTTGAAGCCGAGTCCAGTAAGCCCTGATCATAAATCTTATTAAGCAGGAATATTTCAAAATAAAACAAGCAAGGAAGAAAAGGATGCCCTACTTCAAACTTCCCAGTTTTCTCATTTCTTTAAGAGAATGAGAAACAGAAATTTTAAAATTTCACGTTTTCATGAAATTCATAATCAAATCAAAGACCTATGCAAAATTTATTATTTGGTGACTACAAACTCTATGTATTATTTGGGAGAAAACTGTGTAATATTGGGATACCCTACATTAAATATGCAAGATTTTATATTTTGTAAGTGCAAAATTTTCTTTTTTATATAAAATAGATTCATTACTCAAAGGATACAACAGTATATTATGTGACTTCTATTGTTTGATCTAATGGGATAAAATAAATAGTCACTTTAAACGTACCTTCTGTCTAAATCATTGCCCAAGGCTTTAATTCTGTAAGACTATTTCAGTTCTTACAGGTTTTAAGAATTTTTTGTTCCTGGTTTCTATAAAGCACAGATTAGAAAGGGAAATTAAATAAGCAGAGATGATCTCAGTGTGAATGAGTCAAGGCTATGCAAAGCATTGTAACTTGGAAATGAGTCTTCATGCCTCAGAGGAAGCTGTTATTAAAGTGGTTAACTGTTAGATCTGAGAAAAACGGCACTTTCATAGTACAAACAAGGGAGAGAGACCAATTAGTCAAACAGTTCAAAAAGGTTAATTATATTACGGATTACTATTTGTATAACAGAATAATTTTATAAGCCTTCAAACATGCATATAATTAAATGTTCTTTTAATAATTTCTCATTTTGTGTACTATAAAATTGCTCTTATAAAATTTTCAAACTATAGGATTGTGAAGAAACAAAACAAACCTTAGTTCATAATAGTTAGAAATATTCCATTTTGCTGTTTGTTTTCTTTACTGACAACTTGCATTGAATGACGACAGATGTACACATAGAGAGACCAAAGTAGATGAATATGTAAGATTTTACATGCATGGACACTTGCAGTGATGTTCATTTTCGCTGGGAAATTACTATATTCACAGATATTCTTCATGACTTAGTTCATTGCTAGTTTTTTAACCATTTTACATGTGCATTGCAATTTAGCTGATCAATCAGCTCTCTGAAATAAACTTTTTTTTGTTGAAAGTGACCTGAAGTCACTAATTGATTTTAAGAAGATCCATGATAAATTTCATTTTATGCAAATTTATTTAATAAGATTTCCAAAATTAATACATGAATATATTCTCCTAGATCTAAATTGCATTTTGGGTGTTTGTAAGAGTAACTACAATAAATGTCTTTATCTACTAACATTTTTTGTTTTATTTGATTATTAATATCCCAATATTTTCATATAAGTTAATATAAATATCTCTCACATAGTCATTCATTTCTCATATATTACAAATATTTTGTTTGCTGACTTTTAAGCTTACTTTATTTGTGTTTTTACATATGTATCATTTCAGTTTATTAAACTTAATATAGTGGTTCACTATCACTTTTAGTTTCTCTTCAAATGTTGGAAATATCTCCTTGCTTTTGTTTTCTGTTATTTTGTTTTATTTTCTGTATCACCTTTGTTATCTATCTCTAATGTATTGGCACATGTGGTGAAAAGAAAGAAACAATTTATCTCATCTTTAAAAATGTGACCTCAGGCTATTTAAAAAGTAATACATCTATTTCGTTTTTACGGTGCTGTCTTAGTGTGTACAAAATTCTATAAACTTACTTCCACATCATCACAGTTTCCTCTGTCCAGAAAGCATAGCACTGATTATTGTCGCTCTTTCAAATATAGCTCATTCATAACTCATGTGCATCACCTGCTCTCAGTCCGTCTTCCGTCTCTTAGTCTTACTTAGCCTTTCTTTCTCTAGTTATCTTATCTGTATATGAAAGAAGATACAAAGATCATTGCTTTTGTTGTTTTGATTCTGTCATTGAGTTCTGGCTTTGGTGGTGGATAAGCACACTAAATATATTTAATACTGAAATTTAATGTGAGCTGCACAGCTTCCATTCAGAATGTCTGTTCTAACTGTACGGAGGTTAATTGAGTTGTACAGACCTCAGGTCTAACTAATTTTGATGAGTGATATTTTTATTTATTAGTAAATTATTTAATAATACATTTTGTAAAATTAAAAATAGAGCATAGTTTAATATTTGGTAGGCATGTTGCTACCTCCATTCTGGTTTTTAAAGAAGTTCTGCTGAATTTTTGCCCCCTATTTCTCAGGAACTTTTCATCATGTGCTTGTTAATTTCTTGTTCATTTTGCTTATCCTATATCAGATGGATTTTATGTTTCATTTAGGAATACATGGCAATTAAAAAGCTTGCATTACTTATACCAGGACTTTATGCCCTCCTCTCCTTCTCTCTAATTTACATGCATTTATTCACAGTTTATACAGTGTATTTTATATATATATATAATATCCTAAGTTAATATTTTACACATTTAGAACAACATCTTATTGAAATGTTTCTAAGTGTTGAGATTTCACGTGGAATATTTATTTGTACATATATAGAACATATATAATGTACATACACTATAAAGCTAAACTAGATATTTAATATAAAGGTCCATAAAATACTTGAGTTTGTATGCCTCTTATTTATAATTATTAAAATTTGTAAATTTTTGCTTATCTGTTATATTTCTCTTATATATTAGATAACATTCTTAAAGTTCATTTTTTGTTCCAATATTTTGATTTGATTAACTTTGAAAGTTTACCCATGGCATAACATTTCAGTTCAATAAGAAATTGCAGCCTTAGGCTCGGAGACCAATATGTGCATCATTATCATGGACAGAGAGAGGTCTTTGAAACAATGCACCAGGCCTGGTGAAGTGTTTGGCCAATGCTGAGACACTCTTTATATAACTATTTTGACAGTCCTAATTCATCTTTCAGTCCTAATTCATCTTTTCATTCTATAATATAACAGTAGTTATTATTTTGAGGGGATGTGCTTTATGATTTTTATTTTCAGTTACCTAGATTATTAGTACTTGTTTTTAATTTAACTTTACGGTGTTAGAATTATCTTCATTTCAGATGGCTTACATTAATGTCTAGAGATGTAAATTGGTCTCTTTGAATGTTTATTTTTGACCAAATCCAATATCCTTGTTGTTATGGGTCTGGTTCATTTAGAGTATCACAAGTCTGACTCAAGTTATGCTTTTAGTAAAATAGAGGCTTTTAGCTAAATAACTAGCCATGACCAAATCAAGGAGAGTAATCTCAGTAGGCCTTGGCTATTGCTGTTGTTAGTCCAATAAACATAAAAGCACAAACCACAACGTTATAATTTTGAGGAGCCAAATTAACTCATATCCTGTCTAGGCAAGGCTTGATTTTGTAAAAGATGTGCAGCAGGTGCCTCAGTCATCCAAGCAAGCCAGCATTTCACACAAAAGCAAAACTTAGCAGGTAGTCTGTTTAATTTTGTGACCCATTACCTTGTAAGACTAGCTGAGGCAGTGAAATATTTTACAACCATCAGCAGTTTTTAAAAATAGACCAACTAGACCAGGAAGTCGTCCATTTTGGGCAAGTTAGCTGACAGGGCACATTCAAAGTAGGAGCAACTTCCTCATGGCTTAAACAAGCCAAAACAATTTTACTTTTATAAGTCTTTCCAGCATAATAAATTATCCTCCAAACCTAATGTTTACCATCATATTTATCTGTAAGTTTGAATCTACAGGTTTCTAGATAAAGCTCTGATTGTGCACATATATTAGATAAGTCAGAACTCTTAGATACAATAAAGTTACATTTCTACAAATATATAAGCCATAAAGAAACTGCTTTAATATGGTCTGATGTCTTTCTTTGCTTTCCTCTTTGGTGTCCTAGTGTTTATTCTTGGGCTCCATGATTAGGGGTCAGGCAGCTAAAATAAGCAGGCTGCAAGGTGTTGAATGAAGAGCTAGAACGTCAGCCCTGAGGAGGTCTCCTTGCAATCATCTGAGCGAGCATCTGTCACACTGGAGACTGGAATGCACCTCTGATTTCAGAACACTGGAAAAGGAGGGCAGGACATTTAGGAGCAGCACATGAGAGCAAGGTGCAGCCAAGCATGAAATGGGCTCTAGTGGATAACCTTGAGCAGGGACAAATAATAATCTCCTTCCAGACAGGCTGGGAATTTGTGCTTATATATGTTTCCCAGATTGAAGGAAGTTAAGTTGGTTTCTTTAAGATTACAGGCAGTGAGTAAACAAAGGAAACCTCAGCAGCAGGTGTTTCTAGGTGCGGACAACTGCTCCAAGTCTAGTTAACATGTTTGGTTACAGATTCATATTGGAATTGACAGCACTCCCACCTTCCTGAGAAAAGGACAGGACATTAGCCATCAATGATGATAAACTTTCTCTGACTCTGGGTCAAGTTGTGGCACTTTTATCATGCCCTCCTTTTCTGTTGTTTTCTCAGCCTAACATTTGGTGAGAGTGTCTGTCCTTAGAGAGCGGTGCCTGGAGGAAGTTCAAAGCTTCAAAAGCACATGAGCAGACCATCTGATCTAGTGAGACAAAGACTGAAACTCTGTAGAAGGGGAGCTAGGCTGTTCTTGCTATCATGAAGTTTGTAGTATGATTTAAATTTTATCAATTTTCTTCCTCATTTTTCAAGTTAATTTTAAATTAGTGCATAATGTGAAAAGGCATTTTTGAGTTTTCCACTATCAGAGAGAACTTATTAATCTTAAAGAAATATTTTGAGCCATTAATTTGGTCTTTAAAAATTAACAACCACATTTTCTTTAGATGGGAAATTAGAATTAACTAATTAATAAACTACTTATCTTTCAAAAAATCACTCATGTAATCTGATAATCATACACACAATTCACTTGAAATCTTTTACTTTGACTTTACAAATAAGCATTCCACAATGCATAAGAATGTTTCTGTGTGCATTGGGGTTGAATTAAGAATGGTATATTCTCACCATATCTAAAATTTTGTATAAATAAAACTTATTGAATTGATTAGCAACTTTTGGAAGCACTAGATAGAGAGATCTCTATTGTCCTCGTTCAGTTGTTAATGACCCATTTTCTCACATAATCTTATTATGTCTGAAAACCAGAATTGAGAGGTGAATTGCTATTTGGAGGGATATTTGCTAAATATTTTTATTATATCGTAACTAAACACTCTGAAAATAAAGAAAAACATGTCCTAAAATAGAAAGAAAGAAATAGAAAAAAAGCTGGTTAATTCTCAAGGAAAATACAAATTGGGAGATCAAAAATCTATCACTTTCTTCTAATGGATATTATTCCATCACTATCATTAATGATGCTTGAAGGTTTTGCATTCTGTTCCTTTTGATATTATCCTATAAAGGAAAACTTTAATTCTTCAATTTTTATTGAAAATAGATTCTTCTCTCATGCATAATATCCCAACCACAGTTTCTCCTCCGTCCACTCCTCCTAGCTTCCCTCCAACTGCCCTGTCCCCTAGATCCACTCTCCCTCCATTTTCCTTCAGAAATGAGCAGGCCTCCAGGAGACAACAACCAAACATGACAAAACAAGGAATGTTTTAAGCAATCAAGCTCTGTCCATATTTTACATTCACTGAATTAACGGTTTAAATGTATCTAATAAGAATGACTGAGTGACTAATACAGCTGCTATTTCAGAAGTAGAAGACCCACTGCAAAGGGTACTGGGTCACCTGTCTAGAATATTGGATCTATGCACAAGCTGTTCTGGCAATTGGTTATGTCATTTTGCAAAATCCTCCATTAGGGGTTCAATCACTTAACAATAGGCTCCAAATATTTGGGGGTGTGTGTGATTAGAATGATAAACTCAAATGTCTCTTTAAAATTGTTATATGTGGCAAATAATTACTATTGTTACTAATTTGTTGTGTTAACGTTAATACTGCTAAAAGAGTGTTACTACAACTAAGACACATAAGGACTCTGTGTCTAAGGGGGCTTCTTTGCTTGGTACTTTTTGGGTAAACATGATGTGGGTCGATTGCTACACAGAAATAATCTTAGAGCATCCTAGAAGTTCGTTTCAGAGAGAAGATATGTGTGCTGTAGATAATGATACAGATAAACAAGCCTGCATGAAACAATGGAAATGAAGTTAAAATGTATACACACACACACACACATAATTCTAGAAGTCAAAAACGACTGTTACCATTCAAGAGATGACTTATAATGATCAGTTGCTCACCTTGCCTTTGTCCCATTGGATTCTGTTGGATGAGTAGCATTTACTGCACACATCTGAAGATTTCAGAATGGACTTAATGTTAAGAATATTGACAAGGAATCAGCACGGCCATCCATAAATACTGAAGGGAAAGCTACCATACAGCTTCCACGTGTAGCAAACTATGAAAACGGCTTTCCAAATTTCCCAAAAGAAGGACAGAATCCTCCCAGGACAGAATTTAAACAGCTACTTTAACTTTTTTATGCAGTTGTTATAAAACCTGACATCTTGTTAACACAGTAGGCTCAGGTGGACTCTGCAGAATTTATTTTCCAGTAGAATCCAGGCAAAAATCCCCGAGCTCCTTTGATGTGTGATGCCTGTGTAGTTTCTTATATTTTTCTATCTGAATATTTGTTTCTCATATGACAGTGAATGTGTCCGTGGATATCATGATGTTTTACTCCACAGCTCTGGGCTTTGCTCTTCTGCGTTCTGACCGGTCCCTGAGTCAGCAGCAGGGCACTGGGTTCTCTTTTTCTCGAATTCTCATCTAGGTCAATTGTACTATCTCCTATCAGCTTCTTTAAGAGCATCTAGCTCCTTTCCTTCCTCATCTGCCATCTCAGTTTACCCAGGAATTCTGTTTATTCTGGGACTCTCAAAGAGGCAGAGATATTTGGTAAACTATTAATTTTACCAAAACAACTAAATCCCTAGAAGTTCCTACATTAATTCTACCAAGACCACTAAATCCCTAGAAGTTCCTACATTTGTATTTTGTTGAAATGTGAAAAGTCATATTTTTGTTTGCATTTAAATAAAACTTTTTCTAGTAGAATGGTTTGTGTCTGGTCAATTTCACGGCCGGTACTGCCATTACCAGCAGTTAAAACTGTTGCTCCCCAGAGATGAAGCAGTAGAGAAAAAAAAAATGCTTTGTACAAAAGCTTCAAGTGGTGCTGATAAGGGAGTCAGGACGCCCATACATGAGAGACGTCAGAAAGCAGCTAAACCAGGTTCCCAAGGACGTTCTACGGCAAGTCTGTGACTCTGACTCCCAGGCTTGGATTGATCCTGTGCCTAGCTTTCTGTCCCACCCCTGATTTCTATAATGCTGGTCTCTGCCAAAGACAGCCAACAGGAGATGAAAGGGCTGCCTCTGTTTCCATCGTTGGACCAGGTGTGTGCTTCCGGCCCCGTCACTAGTGGCCTGTGAGTGATTTTCCTGTGGTAAGGTTATTTTTTATCAGAAAGGCAGAGTCTTTGTTTCAGCGGCCACATTGTGTGTTCTTTATGCATTAGGTGGAATTTTATGAATTTGCCTTGGAAACCACATTTCCAACACCCTTTCTCTAGCAGAAAGGTCAAGTTCAGGGCAGTAAATTATAGTTAGCTACTGGAGCATAGTTTATGCATGGGGAACCAGAGTCAATTTCTTCATTGTGTTTGTGAAAGGAAAGTATGTGGTACTAGCAGCATTATTTTGCTAAGTTTTGGTGCCATAATTCTAAGATGCTCAGGAAAAAAAAAAAAGGACTCAGTTTTAGTTTGGATATGCTACACAACTGCAGACAAGAAATTAGGCGACACACATTTTCTGCTTCCTTCACAGAACATGGCTCTTGGGTTTGCTTTTTTGTGCTTTTTACTTAAATCTAGCTAAGTGGTGAAGGGCATCTAAAGTTCACTCTCAACCCACAGTTCTTTTAGCATGTATTTCCCTGTCAGTGTTATTATGTCAGCAACTATGTGTGGGTGGTAAAGGAGGCCCCTGCAAGCACTAACCGTTCACTGATTAAACAAAAAGCTGTAAAAATAACATAAATGGGCAAAGGGGCTGCGAACTAATCCTGGCGTTCTAGCTAAAATAATGAAAAGTTTTCAATAAAGCTGACAGCATGCCTTGACAATACATAAGTTTTGACGAAATTTGTCACAATCTTAAAATAAACAGTGCTTGCAAAGATTTAATGCTCTATAATGTCTAATCTTTGAATTGGCTTCAATCTGGTGAGGTGTCCTGGTAAAAAGAATAAAAAGATGAGGCTATGAAGAAGGGATGTACAAGCCCTTCTATCTCAGTGGTCTCTACAGGAACGGTTGTAAGCCACCAGTAAATGAGTTCTTTGAAGAATGGGTTGCTTATTTAAATTATTGGACACACAGATACGGACCAACAAGATTACAATTAGCAGCTCCTGAAAACTGGTATAGTACATACATTCTCTGAGGAATATGCAATCATTTCCAAGTAGACTTTTCCCTTGAATCATCCTAATCTCCCTAGCAATATTGTGATCTGATTCTCCTATCCAAAACTCTAGGAGCAGAAAACGACATGTGAAATTGTCTACAGAGAGGGAGGTTGAAGATGGATGAAGCAGGACTGTTGGATCTTAATGAAACCCTTAATGGGAAAGAAAACTTGATTATATGTTTTCATTGGGTTGTTATTCTTCATTCATCCATATTTTCTGAAAAAAATCAGAACAGTATTAGAAGTATATTAATCATGTTACTCCTTTGGCTGGAATAATTTATTTAAAAAAGTATTGTAGTTCCCTGGAAGATTTACTTCAACTACTTGATTATCATAGAATAATTTACATACTTGTAGAACTGATCAGAAAAAAGATGATAGAATGAAGTTATTAACAGTGTACTTTAGAAGCAGCTGGAAAAAGATGATATTCCTGTCTTTCAGATTCTTCAGGTAGTGTTGTTTAGGAAGCATCCTCCTTTTAATTAAAGCATCTATAAATTACTATTTCACTTATCTGTAAGATTACTGTGTATGACTAGAACACATTTATTAATTAGTTTTGTATCTCTAAATAGAATATTCTAAAATCACTGTACATGCTTGTAGCACGTTTCATTTCAGTTTTCAGAATGAAGTCTATTTCTGATCAAAATAGCACATTTATTTTTCAACTTTCATTCCTCTCTTTTTAAAAATTGGTGCTGGGCTGTGGATCCAGGGCCTCAGAGACACTGGTTAGTCATTCCACTCCTGAACAATCTTTCTCCAATCTTTCATTTTTTCATAGTTCAATATTGTTTAGCTGTGTCTAAATGTGTCTAAATGTAAGCACTATGTTTATATGAACCTTGAAAAGCCTGTTAGTTGCTCTTTAGATCAATCTTGTGAAGGATTTTAAAGTAAAACTTACATTGTACCTCTAAAACAAAGGGTTTAAAAGTCTAAATAATGTTGGTTCTGAATATATATATATATATATATATATATATA
>CABHPP010028839.1:0-16718 GCA_902168425.1 Peromyscus attwateri | reverse complement strand
TACTTTGAAAATACTTATAAGCTTACAAAATGAATAAGCACAACTAAGTTTCAGTAACAGAGAAGCATGTAAGTAGCATTTAATTGAAAAACTTGAGCCACGAGGAAGAAACGTTAAGTCTACATAAAAGGAGGGCACATCCAGGCCAGTGGAATAAGCCATTACTGTAAATTGTTCCAAATGAACGTTGAGATTGAAATGAGTTCTAAGTGTACGGCCTTGCCAGCAGTTATTACCCTGCCGCGCAGGTGCTGTTGATTGCTTACATGAAGTAGTAGAGGCCATTTAGGTGGTGTTAGTAATCTTGCCGTAAAAGGGAATAGGGAAGTGGTAATTTGGTTGAGGATGTTGACTTAAGAGTGGTGTTATGAGATGGCTCAGCACACCACCTAGTAAGACAGAATTCAACCCCTAGAACCCTTGGAGCAGGACTGCCGTCAGCTACTGTCCTCTAACATCCCCTCCCCAAGCACCCACCCAAAGAATACCAGCAGTCCTTCAGGAGGCAGGACTCTGGTAAACACAAAAAAGGCATTGGGAAAACCATGGGGGACTTGTCAGTCATAAAAGCTTAAGGCCAGGTGTGACCCTTTTGCTGCGCCACTTAGGGTGTTTTATTTGTGTGCATGCCTGGTGACCAAGTGTCCCCTGAAATTGTTAAGGGGACACCATTCAGGCAGCTTGGGATGACCTGTTCCCTCAAGAACAGACAGCCTGGGCTGAGCCAGCCCAAGTGTATTTCAACTGCATTGAGAGCTTTGATACTACGTTTCATCTAAGTTGCAGTGCTTATCACAGGAGGGCATCCAATTGAAAAGGTCTGGATTAGGGTAAGGACATTGGTGGTACAATTTCTTGACACTAGACTTCCCATCAATAGCACCGACTCCATTCCATGATGTCCTGGATGCAAATGAATGCTGTAACTACCCCCATTCTTCTGCTACAGCAAATCATTTCTAGGGGTGAGGGGTGTTCAGTGTCTCCAGTTTAGGGCAATGAATCCCCCACTAAGTCACTTTTTATGTGATCTAATGGTGAGACACTTTCCAATTCTGTATGGGAAGACAGCCCACAAAGCTTGGTGTGATACAAGCAAAAACAAAAACACAGACAAAACAGGAGCCGTCTGGGAAAGCATACTTTTACTTTAATGAGAACCAAGTCACATTTCATCTTCAAGCAGATCCTTGAGCCAAAGGAGTAAGACAGGTCTGAGGTTCAAGCTCTCCCCAACTCCATTTTTAAAGGATCTGACCTGCCTTATACTTTTGCTCCTTCCCCCAGTCATCACTCCCATTGTAGGTACCATGTCTTATGCAATCCTCTAGCTGCACTGAATGGCATTGTAGAAGAGATTCAGTTATCCAGACCTGTTTTTCCAGTGCTGGGATCCAGCACAAGGTGTCTTCTTTAACACATGCTACATTTCTAAATTGCAATCTTGATATTGCAAATTCAGACTTTTAATCCTGGAGCTCAGACCAACCTCTGATTCAACAGCAGCCATCTTGCTGCAAGTTTCCCAGATTGCTGGGATTACAATCACAAACTACCAGGTGTCTGGCTAAGAATATCAAATCTAAAGTCTGTTTTTCATCCCATCCTGAGGCAGTGAGTGGCAGATCTCCTTGGACGAGTATTTGGTCACCTTATACTAGAGGTCAAATACCAAAGTACGTACAACCATATTAACTATTTCTTGCAATTACTATGTTCACCCAGAGTGAATTTTAAGTAGCACTACATTCAAATGTAAGGATTCCCAAAATGATAAATTAGATATAGCACACTGAGTTAGTAACTAATAAATGGTGATGTTTATAGTAGTACTTTTTGTTTTTGAGACAGGGTTTCTCTGTGTAGCTTTGCGCCTTTCCTGGAACTCACTCTGTAGCCCAGGCTGGCCTCGAACTCACAGAGATCCGCCTGGCTCTGCCTCCCGAGTGCTGGGATTAAAGGCGTGCGCCACCACCGCCTGGCTTATAGTAGTACTTTTAACTCTTAAAACTATTTTCTTGTTCAGTCTAGGTTCTTTTTCATTTTATCCTAGACCTTTAAGCTCCTAGGAATTTTAGATGTTGAGAACATTCCATGTGCACGAGAATCTATACTCTATGGCTCATTAGGATCTGTTGTGACTGGACTTGGACATTTCTTAGTGACCAGTGAGTATTTCTCCTATAGAACATTTCTGCGGTGAAACATTTTCTCCATAGAACATAATTATACTGACCACGCTTGTTTTTGACAGGTAGAATTAGAAGATCATGTGATGTTGGAGTAGGAGGATTTATCCTGGTGACTTTAGGATGCTGGTATGTTTGCTGGATATTCCAGGAAATTCAGATTTCTTTTGAGACAGGGTTTGTGTCCTGGTTGTCCTGGAACCAGGCTGGTCTTGAACTCCCAAGTGTTAGGATTAAAGGTGTGCACCGCCACCACCTTCAGAAATCATTGGTGGACAGGTGTTTTCTCTGTGCTCCTGCCTCCTCCCCTCCTGAGTGCTGCTGGGATTAAAGGCATGAGCCACCACACTCAGCTAAGCATTTATCAAAATCTGTCCTATGACGACTATTGAATGTTTGAACAGATGAATGGCAGAATAATCATGTTCTACAACAGATACAATTAATCTAAGGTGACATAAGTTTACATTTTATGTACTTATTTTTTTTAAACATTTGTATTTTGAAAGAACACCTTTAAATACAGCTTTGGGTTAGTCATTTTGGAAATCTGTATAAAACTACTTAAAATCCCTTAGGTTATTCATATAGGAACTAGTAATTTATTCATTTTTCCTTCTTACAAGGTTCCATTGTAGGTATAATTTTGCTAAGCAAAGAATCCAAGAAAGAATTGCCAGAGAAGGAATTAAAAATAAGATTTTATATGAAAGCACCCACCTTGATCCTGAAAGAAAAATCAAGAGCAATAACAGCAGCTGAGCAACCTTGAGCTTGGAAACCCAGAGAACTACTCCTTTGGATCAACCACAAATGTCTTATTGTATACAATAAAAAAGCTCTTAAATATGTGTGAACTGCATTGTGTCACTTGCATGAGAACCTTTTCTGGTCTTGGACGCCAGTACAGTATGCTTGTTATACATCTGTCAAATGCAATAAAACAAACCAGAATGAAGGAGAAATTGTACCTGAACAAGCCCATTACTGGTCCTATGACCTGAAGGAAGAATGTCTGAAACTATTTTGTTCTCTTATCTATCCTTAAACAGGAAAGATTGTTTTCCTTTCGATCACCATGAAGGCCAGGGTGCAGACTTGTGTAACTACCAGTCAGTAACGGTTTGTACACGTGTGCTACTAAATTTTCAGCTGGTAGCCACCCTAGGACTTAGCCATTGATAAGTGAGTTTGCAGCGTGTCAATGGTTAAATGGTCAATCTAGTATTCTAACAAGCTGTGTACAGTGTTCTTATGCTCTCAGACTTACTAACAATTGCTGATTTAAGTTCTCCTAGCTTTATCATACTGCAGTTGTATCTTACCGTGAAAGAGAAACCTCTCTTGGCTGCTTACATTTCCAGTATCTTCGATACTTACAAAGTGCAACTTACCAAGTGCAGTTTCACAGCAGCACAACTGGAGAAACTGGATAAAAAGAGCCACAAAGCTTTTAAGTTTTATTGACTTGCCTGCAACATGCCATTACATATACTTCCATGAGCACTAAGGTTTCTAATCTTGTACTTTGACAGTCTCTCTGCAAGCATCCCAGTGTTGGTATTACAGGAATGAATTACTATGCCCAGCTTAATTCAACCTGTCATCCCATCCAAACAATAACAACTGAGCCTCCTGCACACCACAATTTCCATGTTTGCCAGAAACCTTTGGTAACTTTACATTTTCCTCAGAAACTGGGTGTGCATCTCCTGTAATAGGTGACTTTCATTGGGTCACAGCCTATGTACCACACCACACCTACGTTTCCCAAAAGGTCAGGCATAATTTTGAGTTCCATTGCTGTGTATTTACTAGGTAAAGTCTAAGCAAGACACCATACCATGTCCATCCCAATCCAAACCTTTACATTGCAAATATTTAAAACTCAACTTACCTTCAATGACCTCTCTGCTCACTGCTTCTTCACTGTTCAGATAATCCGGAATTTCATACTAGGTGATATAGCAGTAGGCACTAGCTAAATAGCTGGTTAAAATAGAATTGTAGTGTTAGTACTGTTTTGAAGTTTTTTGCTAGTTTTATCTACCAATCCTAGGCTGTTTTTATTCCTTTCTCCCCTCCCTCAACCCCTCCCTCTTTGACTCCTTGGCTTTTCCATCTCAGTAAAAGGACCTCAGGGAAATTTAATAGAACAGCTTTTTCTAGACTTGTGACTTATTGACTGAATTTGGCAACAATAATCTCAACTATGCTAAAACCAGTATTTGATTTGCAAGCATCCTTTTAGTCTACGTACCTCTAACTCCATCGGTGGTTTCCCTTTGCTTCGATTATATAATGCGGAGGTCTATATAATAAATTCAGGATTCCTGTTTATGCACTTTTCAGGAAAGAGCTAAGGATCAAATAGGGTTTGAATCCTTCTATTCCTAGATAAAAATCTGTGACAGGTGTCAAAGCACCCCTTTAAAAGTCATGTTAAATATGCACTATTCTTTGGGTACGCAGACCTTAGTGAGTAGGAAAATTAAACAATTTCTATAATTCTGACTTATAACAGTCCTCTAGAATCAATTTTGAAGCAGCTTAATGGTCTAGTATTATATCAGGTCAATATAATAGCCAGTATCCACTACTACCACCCAAATACTGGTATTTTTTATACATCTTAACATTAATCCTATTTTTAAATATTTTGAGAAAACAAAGCTGTTGCAACAAGAATTAGGAAGATAGTTTTCAATGCATTAATTACAGTTTAAGTTTATAGAATAAGCAATACTAGATAAAAAGTTGTGTAATTCTGTCTTATCCTCTCCACATACTACTGGATAAGCAAATGTGGCTGCAAATATCTGGGTTTTCCAACTATACCCTTCCAGTTTCTATCTAGTAAGACATTGACAAAAATTTTAAGGCTACCAGCTAGTTAGTTAGACAAGATTTCTATTGTTCACTTCAAGTGTAGAGCAATGTAACCTTTAAGTACTGTTATCTCTAAACCACCTGTTTATGGCACACCACTGGAAGACTAATCTGCATGTACTATAATAGATTTTCCCGAGCAAATGCTTCTATACCATGTGAAAACATGCATTGCCAGTGAAACTTAATGCCTATTTTCAAGTTTTTCTGCACCTTTTTCTCAAATGAACAATGGTCATAAATCCTTAGGTGCCTACTCATTGAAAGTCATTAGGTCGCCTTCAGAGTGCAGCTATTTTTGCTGCATAAACCCATATCATAATTGAAAGCAAGTCCTCCCATTGATTTCACCTAGACATTCTTGTAGTTTATGTTTTATAGTAAATGCCTCAGGAATGGCGCAACCAAAGTTCATACCAAGTCTCCCATTAATTTTAGCATCTTGTAAGTTTCAGTTTACTTCAGATCTAATTTTGGACCTCTAAATCTGGTATTACTAGTGTCAACACAGAAAAATATGGTAAGCAACAAAGGCAGAAAGTATCCTAAAGGTCACTGTTTTGCAATAAATAAGCCTGAGGGTAATAAATGTCTTAAAAACTTAAGGCTTGGGTCAAGTCCTTAAATGTATTCCTGTAAACCTATGCAAAATTTGTCAATTGCCAAACATTTCACTCCTGATATAAAAGGCAAAATTAGAAAAGATCTTAAAAGATGTGTCCTGTCCACTTGGTTGCCAATAGCTTTCTGTAAGGTGATCCTGGAAACCTAGCATAACTGGTAAACATACAAGCAGCAATTAATTTGAATACCTATTAGAATCACTGGAACACATTTAGTTGGGCCCCTTTTACTCTTCACACAGCACAGTCACATGGACAGACTAAGAAAAAGGAGATGAAATTTTAATCAACACATTGCTTTTATTACTAAGCTGCAAGAAAACGAAGTATGCTGGAACCTTTGATTTTTGTTACTTGTCCATGATTCTCCCATCAACTAGCTAACTACTTAGCTGACTATGTAGTAAGTATGCTTCTAATACTTGAATTCATACCAAATTTTGGTCTATGTCTTCAATTTTTGGTCAGTACCAACTTTTAGGTGTCCAAGTGTAGGATGTTTTTTTTTTTAAAGTGGGTAAACTCTTTTCTGTCTTACCCAATGGGATGATCAAAAGAAAGCAAGCTAACAATTCAAAGTTCAGCTGTTAGCTCACTCAAACCTAAATCCCACAGACTAACTTACAGAGGTTGAATATGGCATTATGCCAGTGCCAGACAAGGTGTTCAGCTGTCCAAAGAAATGTCTGGAACCTTTCTGGAGGACAGTTTTCCTGAATACACAGTACCCTAAAATGTCATTAATGACACTGAATACAGTACTCTCCCCATATGCAGGCCCAGCTGTTCAAAAGGAAACTCTCCATCCCACTTCTCCTGCTATGCTACAAGTATACACTAAGTTTTGGCATACAGAACTTTCCCAAGCTATTAGGCATATAGGTGACTACAAACCAATGTCCTGGTAACAGATTACTGGCCTAATATTTATCTTCCAACCCATTAGCCATACTGGCACTGGGCTTGTAATTATAAATTATGATGTTTAATTTTCTAAGTAATTTATCTTGGGGAAAGATGATCCCTGGTTTTAACCACTATTAACCACTATTCTACACCAAAACTCAAAAGGTGCATACTTCTTCAAATCAGCACTATATAGAGAACACTCCCAAGGGCTTTGGAACAAAAGGTTAGTGACAAGGATTAAGAAGACAAAGGCCACTCCAACCTGAGTTAGCCAAAGTTCTTTGAATACTTGTCTCTTACAAGCATGTACCCGTACTAAATAAGGGGGGAAAAAAACCCCTAGGTACTAAAAACTCAGAAAGTACTAACTGGCTAGGCTTTCCCATCTTTATATATTAATTTTAATTAGTAGAGGTAAGAGTTGTATCTATCCCTTTGCTCAAATGCAAACTACAAATCATGCAAGGAAAAGGCTTCCTAGGGAGAGCTACTGAGTGTTTTAGACAAGCCACAAAGCTATTATTCCATCATCTGTGGCTTAATAAGTCCTTTCAAGTGACCTTGGCCTAGCTACACCCTCAATGGATAGGTATCACTAACCACACAGGGTCTTTAACAATACTGGCTTAGCTACTATTACAACAAAAAAGTTACAACTTAGCAGTTCCCAAACATTACTTCCAATTCCAAGGTACCCTTAAATATTCTAATAGAGAAAAAAATAGACTCAAACCACCTTATGAATTTTACTAAAACACTTCAGGTAAATTATTTTTGTTCATATCTTTCTAGGGGAAACAACTGAATGAATACTGGAATGTAATCTGCCACAAATTCTGTTCACTTTAATAAAAATATATATATTACATTTATGTAAAAAAGATATTAGGAGTTTTAAGCTTATTCTACATTTTTTAAAAAAAAAATATATTCACGCTGATGTACATACAACTAGGCTTTTACAACCAACTATATACTACCTAAAAAGCTATTCAAGTATTTTTGTGCAGTGTAGTCTATTAGACTCATAATTACATTAATGAGCAAGCTTAAAAAAAGTCATCAATTCCCATTAACAGGAAATCTTAAATACAAAACACAATCTAAGCACAAATGTTAAAAATACCGAGTTTCCTAGAATAAATCTAAAAATTGCCTTTAGGCTAAATAAGCCTTCTTAGTCACAGCCAAGGCCCTCAATATGTACTGTGTTCCTATCAGAAACTTCTGAGACCATACCAAGTTTGTTCTATATCTTGTATACTTTTACATTTCTTTGCCAGTAATCTACACTATTTTCCTAAATACCAGTGTTGACCAACTCCATTGCCTTTAAGTATTCCTAAGCAAGTGCTCTACCACTGATCTCCAACTGTAGCCATGTCCCCTTCCCCACTCCCCCACTTTTGCTCAGCAGGTATTGGATTTCATTAACTTTCTACAAAAGTACTTTTCACTGAAGGGAAAGGAGTACCTTTAAAGGGCTCTCACTATGAAATATATAGCCCAGGCTTGTGGTAAATTTTCTGCTCCTCTGTAGATTCATGACAAAGTCTGTGCTGCTATGCCCAGCTTGACTGAAATTATGTCTTGAACCAAAAGCAATCTCCTGTTTTTTTTTTTTTCCTAGTCAACATTTGTTTCAAAACCAATGTTTCAATTTTGTTTACAACTGGGCATACTTTAAGTCAATTCTTTCCTTCTGGTTAGATTTTGTATGCATTCACTCTTACTAAATTACTTAAGAGAATTACAAGCATAGATCTAATTCTTAGTGTAGAGACTACTCCCACAAAGCATTTTATTTTTTCCCTGTCCAATATTTTGGGCTACGTATACATCAAGTCCTACTTTGTTAGTTGACCCTTTTTTCTCCTGTTGAGTCTCTAGTAACAGGTCTATACAAGGTTTTTGAAAGGCACAAATTAAAATATTAGGATCAACACTGATTGATCTAAATTTAAGTTTCAATTGTACCTCAGGTTAAGAATATAGTCCTAATAATGTATATATACAGCCGTTACTCATACTAATGGTTGCTAGCAGTAAGTTTACTGCTAGATACCTAGATGCCAAGATACCTTTTAGTGTTAATTATTTCTATAGCAACTTGTTTCATCTAAAACTAGCTGTAGCAATTTCCAGAAGTACAGTATAATAAACTCGTATTTTAAAAACATCTGATTCAAAATACCTAAACAAAATCCTAAAGCAACCAGTAATATATGAAACCTGAACTTACCAGAAGCAGGCTAAAAAACACTGGCACGCTAGACTAAATTCTAGTTTTAGTTCTACAGTTTGACTCCTAATTCCTCACTTCACACAGTGAGGCTCCTTTAGAAGGTTTAAGTGTTCTGTGCAAACCCAATAAAATTACAATTTGGGGATCTAATGTTATCAACATAGCTAGTTAAGTTAGCAGTATTGTGTAGTAGTGAAATCAATGACTAGCGGCTTGCATGATGGCTTCTAAAAGCATCTGTTCCCAAAGTTTCATGTATCATATATGTATATAATCAGGTGAGGACAGCCATTCGCATTTTGTAAACATGATCAACTGAGCATTAACTTCTCCCATCCAGTACCTTTGCCCCTCATAAATGTTAAAAGCCGTCTTGGGGGGGGAGGGGAAGGGAAGAATTCAGCTTTATATTATAAATCGTCAGTATACATTTAAGTTTTTAAAACCTAAATGTTCCAAAGTACAGAGTAAAAGAATAAGCTGTCCAGAAAGCACACACTTAATTTCTCCTCTTGGGAGTTGTAGTATAAAGGGATTTTGAACCTTGATGGCGAGAATCCCAAACAAGAGTAAAATGAATTCTTTTTATTGCAAACAAACGTCTAAATTAATTTCTCCACCCACTTTCTTTAGAAAGAAAAAGAAATCAGCAGGCTAAGGAGATACCCATTCAAGAACTGACATGATTAAAAGATATAAATGGGTGACTCACAATTTCATTAGCTTACAAAGATGGTGGAGTTAACTACTACAAGCACACTAGTTATACAGTATTTTGTGGGAGAAGGGCATACAGACATAGCTAACTTCATATAGATCCCATTAGACAACTGGATTTACAACAAGTTTTTTTTAATAAGAAATGGGCAAAGCCAGCTTTCTTTTCAGAATCAAAATGCAGAACAAATGGAAAATTTTATGGTATTTAACCTTCACAAGTTTGAGCCTCCACATATAATGCAACCAAGTTTACATTTTTAACAGCCCTTCTACATACACTCCATCTTCTCAATCTTGGTTCCAAATTTTATCTTCATTCCCAATTTTTCCAATTCCATTGTTAAACAAGAAAAAAAATAGCCTTCCCAGTTTGTCAGAAATTTCCCTTCCACTATTACCCACCAGTTTACAGAGAGGATGGAGTGTAATATGAGCAGTACAGAATCTTATGCAATTCATGAGGACCTTAGTCCTTCCATGAATCTGGTTGCTAACATTGCTATTTTATTGTGACAATGACTCCCGACTGTTATTCTCTGTGAGAAATGGGGGAGTAAATGCTTAATAAAAGACACCAGGTACAAAGCAACATTTTACTTTTGTTGTGATAAAAAAAAAGTCACATTTTACAGATAAAATGTAGAACCCTGAAATACTGACACATTCTCTTATCGTGCACAATGCTGAGGTTCTCTTACGATTCACTTTAAAACTGCAATTAAAAATGTACAAAAAAGAAAAGAAAAAAAATCAACCCACAAAGCTTCTAAAAAAGGAACCCGCAGGCACTTCCTCTTGTGGAATGTTTAAAAAGTTAGCCTACTAAAGAAAACAGTCGACTTCTTGTGAAGGTTTTGGAGAAATATGTATCAGTTCGTTTTATTTGGGTATTCAATAATATCCTTGGTGATAATGCTGACTCCATGGCTTCTGACCCCAGAATTGCTGTAAGAGAAAATTTTGTTTTTAAAGAAAAAAACATCAATAAGCCACTCAAATTGTTTTTAGGAAATGACAATGATCTAATTCAGAGTAATTGCTGGAAACAAATTTATACTTGTCACACTTAATTTCTATCAGACCAGAGACTTAGTTTTAATTTACCAATTATCCATATTATTTACCAATACACATTACAAAAAGAAACACAAGACTTGGGTTAGTTTATGTAATTAAAACTATTAAAAAGAACCACGTAATAAAACATATGTAGTAAATATTACTTTATCTAAAAACTGTTAAACTCCAGCCTATCCATGGTTACAATTTATAACACAGTAATAGACAACTTGTTCTACTTAATATATATGGAACACTTCAATCCCTACTAAGAACTTCCATCTGAATCTTATAAACATAAAACACTATAATTTATGTAATCACTTAAGAAATTACTTACACCCTGCTGCCACTGGTTGTAGCCCTGAGATTGATTCTTGTAGCCACGATTGTTTCCTCGTCCTCTGAAGTTCTAAGAAAGGGAAAGAAATCTGTAAATAAAGAGCTCTGAAGCAATTTTAAGGGGCATGCAGAAACCCTTTATACCCCATGCTCACTGATTGCTACTGTTAGTATATCTAAAAAGCAAAGATCACTAAGCTAAATTGTCTCACAACTATGTCAATGCCACCTATAACTTTCTAGGACAAATTATAGATGTCAGCATCTTTTAGAGTCATTACCTGGTTATAGTTCCCTCGGTTGGGCATTCCACCTCTGTTGTAATTCCCTCTGTTTGAGTAACCACCTCGGCCAGGAAAAACAGGGCCACGGGGGTATGGATAGCCAATTCCCCCACTTCCACCACCGCCACCTCTCTGTGGCATATTGCCTCTCCTATTATATCCACCACGATTCCCAGGAGCTAAATGGAAGCAGAATTAATTTAGTTTAGTTCTGCCATACAGAGAGTTCATACAGTCAAGTTATAACATTAGTGAAAAACAACTAATGCCACTTTATCTACTTGTATACCTAGCATGAGTTTAAAACGACATACTAGTTGTACATGGTAGCACAGAATCATCTAAGAAATTAACTTCCTACTTAGCTATCTATTTCACAACCCTGACTGTAAGGTCCTCAGCCTATTTTTCAATTTCAATCACGCACAACACTCAAATTAACTTGCCTCCGCCTCTGAAACTGCCCCCTCGCATATTAAACCCTCCGCGTCCTCGGTGGCCACCACCTCTGTTGAACTGGTTCTTGCCACTCTTGTTTTTATTGCTCTTCTTTGAGCCAGTGTTTTGCTTCTTCTCTGGTGGGAGTGCCTTTTTGCTCTCTTCCTTATATTGCTCCAAGAGCTTTTGGGCTTCTTCCTTCTGAAGTTCAACATAGGTTATTTCATCAAAGCATTCAGCCACCTCTGGCAGGGTGAAGTTTCCTACAGGGAATAAAGTCAGATTAAACTTACAGAACTATTATCTCTGAATATCTGTAATTCTGTCAACCAATTACAAATGTGAAACATTTCTATTTACCAAGATTAATATAATCTCTATCTAACAGTACTGATGCTTAAGACACTAATAAACACCCCCCCCCCCACGGGGAAAAAAAAAATCCATGCCTTTCATTTTAAGGACAGCATGTTCTGGTAGGTCTTTCCCCTCTACTTCCGCTTTCTTCTGTGTCCTCTGTTTATAGTCTTCATCTTTTGGGCAAACTACAACAGCTTTTCGCTGGAAGCCTGCAAACAGGCACATTTTTCTCCTCTGGGCAGCAGCAGACACATTTGTCTTAAGGGGAAAAGTGAACAGTTAAAGACATTAATCTTATACCCTATCAATTAGCCTTTAAAAAAAAAACTTCAAAACTACTGCTTACCTGATCAAGAATAAAATTCCGCTTCTTGCGGGCAGCAATCTCAATAAACTTCCCCAGACACTGTGGGGCTCTCTGCAACAGCGTGTTCAGTTTTCCAGTATCTGCCATTTGCTTCTTAAAACCTGCCACCTATGAAAATGGTTTCTTTTAATTTGTATACTTCAAGTTACACTTAGTAAAAGCTTTAAACTACATACAGGATACCAGGTACCCTATTTACTTGTTCTAGTGCTAAGACTAATGCCAGTAGAGTGTGTGCTAGTCAAGTAAGTACCCTCCCTCAGAATTATCCAGTAGAGTGTGTACTAGTCAAGTAAGTACTCTCCCTCAGAATTATCCCCAACTCTCTTCTAGACACTTTAAATTTCAATTTTACTTACCATCATTTTGTCCATAATGGTATTTGTGCCAAGAATGTTGTATTTCCCAGGGTTTTCAGCTGCGTGCTTAGTAACCCAGGTAGTTTTCCCAGCTCCTGGCAAGCCAATCATCATCACAACCTACAGTGGGGGAGGGGGCAAACAGATGACACTTTGACTCAATCATTCATCAGTAAGTATTAACAGTATTATAATCTACCCATCATTTAGCCTTGCTCACTATTATCAAACCATCAGCAGATACCACATTAAAAATAACTTACTTCACAATCCTTCTTCTCTTCAGGTCCCTTTGGTCCTCTAACTCGGTCCTCTAAGGGGACATTTTGGATAAAAGTACAGTCTTCAGGTATTGGAAAGTATGGCTTTTCCTTCTGACCAAAATTAAATTCAACTGCACAGTTATGGCAGAGAACATGTGGGAACAGTGGCCGGTCAGCAAGAACTTCCTTACTGATCTTGAAGGCAACACCAAGATCTTGTCCATTCTTCGCATAGGAGAGTTCAACTTCATCAGTTTCAAAGTTCTGTTGAACAGAATTTTTTAAAAACAGCTTGTAACTATTTTCAGAGCTTTCTAAACTTGTGAAGATACACAGAAGTACATTCACGCTGCAATTAACATAACATCTTTCAGGCCTTAGAGGATGTTTTTCAGGCCATTCTTATTTTTCTGTCAAAATGTGTTAGTAATCCTTGAAATGTCTTTTTCCTCAATTCAAGTGCTTTTGTTTAAGCCAGGGTTCCATGTCAAGTATATTCCTGTCACTAAACCTAGAACTGGAGGCTGTTTCTTATCCACTCCCAGCCTAAACTCAAGTTAGATGCCTCCTGCTGTGCTAAGATTTTTTTCACATGGCTGCAAGGTATCCAAACTCATACTCACACTTACACAGCAGAACCTTACCCACTGAGCCTCCTTTCCCAAGCCCGTCTTTAACCCAGAACTAATAAATTTAATCACTGATAAAATTTAATTTATAAACACAGCTACTGACATTTACAAAGAACTTACAGCAATACATGTAATCACATCATTTTCATCAAACTTCTCTCCATAATCTTCTGTCTCACAGTTGCATGTTTTTATTCCTTTCAGAGAATACCCGTAAGAAAACTCTTCTTCACCTAAAAAGAAAAACAAAAACTTAAATTAGGGTCTAAACAGCCTAAAGACCCATCTCACCTATTTAAAATGTATGCTAAAAGAGTCATTAGTGAGCAGACAGCCTAACAATCTGACAGATCTGCCTCTATACCAAATACTTAAATGATTTACAGTCTGGTAGGATATATATTAAATTGACAGTTTACATGTCAAAAGTAGTCTATTTTAACTATCTTTAAAATTACAGAAGAACAAAGAAAAAGGAAAACTATCCTTGCCTGTACTTTCTAGCTGTAAAATAGTAACATCAAATGGATAAAATTAAAGCTTACAACACTTTCTAGGTCTCATTTAATACTGTAACCAGATCCTAAACATTTATGCTTCCACAGCACTGAAATGTAAACTTTACCAAGCAACATTCCACTTGTAGTTAGTGACCAGCCAATCCGAACTTCATGTATGTCAATATCTTTTGTATATAAATGCCTTACTGGGATCTTCTCTGTTACCTAAAAATGAAATAACATGATTAAGCTGTAAAACAAGACAATCCCTTGAACTTATTTCATTTGGGCTATGGGCCACCTTCTTCCACACTATTAATACAAAGAGAAAGCATCCAATCTTTAGCTAATCACACTCCTTCCCCCATTCAGAACTAAGTTGATACATGGCACTAACAAAAGGTCTGAATTAAAGGAATACCCTAACAACGTAAGTTACTGCTTTATATTCTGATATCAAAAAAATTTAATAGAAAACAAAGTCTCCTGAGACCCTGAGAAGACTTAAGAGGTCCCTTTGACCTGTACAACCAATCAATAGAAAGTTCCTGAGAAGTCACAAAATTCCATTTACCTTCATCTCAAAACAGACTTTGCCCTTTGACACACCATAAGATGCTCTTCCTCCAGCCCACAGAAAAGCAAAACTCTCCATAGTAAGGGAAGAAGCACTGAGGCGGTCTCTTGATATTTTAAAATGTAGATCACAGTTATCTGAAATTATATCAAATGCCAAATTATTTTTTGACATCCAATGTATTTCAGCTATGTAGACAAAATTTAGATGTTTCTCATTTATTACTGCTGAGAATTGTTTTTATCATGCTTTTGTTCCTACTCTCATTTTGAGCCCCACTCCCACCAAGGCAGTCTTAATCATGTACTATAAAAAGTCAACTGCCAATTAATACCGAAGTTTGAAGTGCTTTAAGTATGTAAAATGATTGAGACAATGCAACATCAATACATACCTGCTCTGCTCTTTACCTTGATTTAGAGGCAAGCAGTAGAGGACAGCAGTGAAGCATGCCAGAACCAGGTAGAATTTACCAGTGACAATAAAAACTGAAGGGAAGCCACCACCAAATATTTTAGGAGAGCTGCTGATCCTGTGCTTTGTAGACTAACACCAGGGTCCAGAACCTTAACTCATTTCTGAAAAGTTGGAAGCCAGCTCAACCCACAAACCTGGCATCTAAACAGTTAATGTGTAGCCTTTTAGGTCTGCTTTACCCAACCTGGTAAAGTATCACAACTAGGAATTAACTGCTGCCTGGATTATACAAATCCAGTCTTTAACCTTGCCGTCTCCAGGTCACTAGAGCTCATTATGCACAGCTTCTCAGAATTCTCACTGGACAACTAATGTTAAATTAGAAAGCTGTTGGTTTTTATTGAATTCATCTAGTTTGAAATTCTCAAGCTTTGTTCATAAAATTCCTGTCTGACTGGATCTAGAAACTCTACTTCCTAAGTAGCAATGTTAACCACTCATTCCATCATGGCTAAAACACCTTGTGAATTCCAAAGTTTTTTACATTTCAGTAAACCACAAAACTTCCAAACCAGCTGTTTTCTCCTTTCTCTTTCAAGACTTAACTGACTGTAAAAGGTATGCAATCAGAAACCAGCCAAGTTTTACATTTAATTAACTCTCAGGACTCTGAACACAATTTATATAAGGAAACATGAGAATCAAATTTTTAACCCCTTCCACCCTGTGTAACCCTTTTAACTAATGACTTTTTTTTATTCTGCTCACACCTAACTTTCCACATCCTGATCAAATACTAAACTAATAACGAACTTCCTGAAAGAATCAAAATACAAATCTGACAGCTAAAGCCCATTTCATGGTTTGCAATACTTCCTCATACTCAATTGCAATCCAACTGGGTAAAGTAGCATATTTACAGCGCTGCCATGATACCATTCGCTGCTGAAGAAAGCTAGTGGCTCAGATAGCCCACTGCTGCTGCCCCAGGTCTTTGGAAGAAATCAACTTAGGTTAAAGCAGCAGCTACTGAACTGGAATTGAGAACAAAAGAGCAGTTATTGAAAAGGTAATATTACAATCCTTAGAATAGGGAATATACGTGTGTGCTAATGGGAAAATCATTAGTAATTATTCAACTAGCCCAAATAGCTCACTTAAAAGTTCCACAAAAAATTATCATATTACCTATCTAAGGACAAGTTACAGGCAGGTTTTTAAAAAAACAAGTTTCTGAAAGCTGAACAAAAATCGGTATTAGTTTTACATCCCTAAGTTTTGAGAACTTCCAAGTCATAAAAATGTTACCCATTAGTAGAACTTGTAAAAAATACCAATACAACCTAAGTGGTGCTAAATATTAAACGACTGTAACCTGAACATGAGCTATTATTACCTTCCTGCTTTAAAACAAATCTCTAACGGGTTTTCTCTACTTTAAAGAACACACTTTTCCTAACACTTAAAACCAAAATAACACTGCACTTAAAACTGAGAAAAAAGAGCGGGAAAGTCCACTTCACTTACAAGTATCAAGACAAACCA
>CABHPP010028814.1:0-12206 GCA_902168425.1 Peromyscus attwateri | reverse complement strand
CCAAGTCACAGGGTTCCCTCCTTTTCTCTCTTGCTTCATTCTTTCCCTTTCTCCCTTTGACAAGGGCTGAGGAATTTCATGAGAGCACCCCAAGCATGCTAGCTATGTAGCAGAGCTCAAGTCCTCTTCTTTAAATGATTCCCCAACATTTATTTGGTGACGATGGGGAAGAAACTCGTTGATATCAAAGGCCTTTCCAGAGTTTGAATCGCTTATAAGACTTACCTTATCAGCTGAAAACGAATTTGTTTTCTAGTTTTTTCTGCAGTCCTTATTTGCAGTTCTATTTTCCATTGTTAGTCTTTTAATTTAGGCAACCTCTTAGGATGTATAGTAAAAGTTTTAAATTTATGTAATAAAAAGACATTCATTTCAGTAAGCACTATGCCATACACTATCCGATTCCAGAAGTCAAGCAGATGCAATAATTACTATTTAATACCATATGTATGCATTGCCAAATCCGCAGCAGAGCTGTTTATGTGTCTGTGGTACTTGTTGCTAGCTCCAAATTATCCGTTTCCAGAATGTCTGTTTCAAAAGTTGTGAGGGCCATCACATTTTACTCAGGCTAACTGTGGTTATACTGCTAGTTTATTTCAATGATATGGTAGTTTCTTGTTATAAACTGTTGCCCTTAGAAGCTGCTTGGTGGGCCTCTTGATTTTTCTGGTCTGAGTGGTGTCATGGAAGGAGGGTCCGAGCTAGGACTGGGCAGGCTTCTGTTTGTTAGCAGGCATTGCACGCCTCCCGTCCCCACAGTAGAGCAGTTAACCTCCCACTACCTGCAACTAAGCAGTCTGAGCTGCATTGGGGTGTCAGGAAGGACATGATCTTGAGGACTCTGACTGAAAACCATTCTCTGTGTTCATGTGACAACTTGTATTCTAAGAAGTGGCTGCTGAGGCCTGATAGACCCTCACTGCCTAAATCTTGCATGTAGATTGATTGATGGCAGGATTGGAAGAGAGGCTGAGTCTAGCTAATGGCTGATACACAGGAGCTTCAGACAGACAGACCTCCAGAGAGAGTTGCTTCCAGAGGCCTCTTCTATATCTAAGAAAGAGGCAAAGAGTGAACAGAAGTGTGCCCAGTTTTTTGGATGAATCTACAGTGCATTATTATTACCGTATTTACTTGGTTGCTTTATCATCACCATATTGCAGTGCAAACACAGAACTGTATGTGGAGTGATGGAGCTTTAGGATTTTCACCCTTCTCCTCGGCATTGTTCTCCAGAGCATGGCAGGAGTTCCGCAATGCTCTTCAAAAAAGTGCTTTACCAATGGGAGAGTGATCTGTCTTTCTCCATCCAATCAAGATAAAGTCTGTGTTTGAAGGGAAGCCCTGTTTATACATTCCAGGACTTGTAGTCTTCCAACATACTAG
Organism: Peromyscus attwateri; assembly: GCA_902168425.1. Taxonomy (NCBI): domain Eukaryota; kingdom Metazoa; phylum Chordata; class Mammalia; order Rodentia; family Cricetidae; genus Peromyscus; species Peromyscus attwateri. The sequence continues at coordinate 10,817 of CABHPP010028814.1, read as the reverse complement.
TTAAAAAAAAAATAGGAAGGAGAAGCCTGTGCTCTGTGGGAGGAAAAGAAACAAAGCTTCTCCATGTAGTTACAGATCTAGTTACGTAAGCACTGTGTGACCCTAGATGCTGGCTTAAGAAATTGAGAATACATTGAGGACATTGACTGTACCCTCGAAGCACAGAACATGGTAAGATGAGATAGAAGAGGAGGTGCCTGAGGAAGTACTCACTCATTCACATCTGCTTGAACTTGAACTTTTTGTTGTAATACAGTCATCCCTCAGTCTCTGCAGGAGACTGGGATAGGGCACCCTGCACTTACCAGAACCCAAAGGGGCTTGTATCCCTTGTATGAAGTTGGCAGAGAATTTGCATAGACTTACAAATGTCCCTCTGTGTGCTGTCAGTCACCTCTAAGTGACTTTTGGTACCGATGTGACATCATTTATTGTACTATTAGATTGTTTAGAAAGTAACGACAGGGCATATGTCTGTGTATGTTCAGTATGGATACACTTACACGTATTTTCTATTTGAGGTTTGTGTGTAGAAGTCACAGGTATAGACATCCAGGTATCCTTTGTTTCCCATAACATGAGCGAGACAAGATGGACAGTGTTGCCAGGTCGCTAGAAGAGCTCGTGGCGTAGACAGGAGAGCACTGGTCTGGGAGCTATGTGGGCTGCAGCTCTGTCCTGGATTTATCTTGTTTTAAGAGGACAGCATTGGAGAGACAAATGGTTCTCAGATTTTTCCATCATTAAGAACCATTTTGAACCTTGTAGGGTGATCTATGCCTCTAATCCCAGCATTGAGGGAGTTGAGGTAGAGAGTTCAAGGCCAGCCTAGGCTACATAGCAAGTTCTAGGCCAGCCTGGGCTGTTGAGTGAAACCTTATCTCAAGAAAACAAAACAATACAACCAAACACAGAAGCCAGGCTTGGTGACTTGGACCTGTGAGCCCAGTACTTGGGAGGCTGAGGCAAGAAGATCAGGAGTTCAAGGCTAGCCTCAGTTACACAGTAAGTTTGAGGCCAAGCTGGAAAGGAGAATTGGCAGTTAACAGCACTTCTTGCTCTTTCAGAAGACCGGAGTTCGGTTCCTAGCACCATGTCAGGTGGCTCACAACCACCTGTATCTCTAGCTCCAGGGGGATCAAATGGAACCATTCTGGCCTTTCTGGCCATGTCCCAACATTTGTGTGCAAACACACACATGCACACACATACACACACACACACACATATAAATGAAAAAACAAAAACAAGCCTGTAATAAACAAATGCAAAAGGACATAAAATCCCAAAACAGAAGAACATGTTTTGTTATTTTTGTCATGTAGATACAATATGTTGAAAGACGTGAGTTCTTTTGATTCCTTTATCTTTAGCTATAAGATATGGAAAGCCCAAGGGCATCTGTGGGGAAGTTGCTAACTAACCTGAGTGTAAGTCTTGGCCCTGGGATGGCTATCTCTGCTAAACTGTGGAAGCTATATGACCTCTTTAAGCCCCATCCCCTCCCCACTTTGTCCCCCATTCTTTGCCTGTCTCTGTCTCTCTGTCTCTTGCTGCCATGTGCGTGTTTCAGACAGGGTCTCATTCTGACCTTAAGCTCAAGCCTCAGTTTCTTCACAGAGCTGTGACAGATGTGTCAATGGCCATGTGACAAGAGCAGAAACATGGTAAAAACCAAAGGCTTTAGTACATAACGATGGTGGCAATTATAACCAGAGCGCTTCTGCGGTTGGCGATTAGAGCTAACAGCCCAGAAGCATTGACCTTTCTGGAGTAGCGGAACAAACTTGTCTCCAAAGGGATTCAGCAACTGTCGGTATGAGCGGCGTTGCTGTAGTGTCGAGGGGATACAGGAGTGAGTAACAGGTTTTGGGGGGCAGAGAAGGTTCTGGGTCTTAGGTGCAGACCTCTGTGTTAATTTTGTTTGTCGAGGTGAGAGCAGGGTTCAGGTGGGGAATAGTAGTGAAAAGGGGGATGAAAGTTGAGGAAGAAAAAGACACCAGGGCCAGGGTGGAGAGTCTAGAATTCAATGCAGAGATTGTTTCTGGATGGGGAATCTACTGGCAGACAGCCGAGTGGGTTGTTAGAGCTTCCTGAGGCAGGAAGGAGATGGGTGGGGGGGTTCAGCTGACAGTGGGTGGAGACTCTGTGTAAGGAAGTTTCAATATTTGATTGATTGAAATGGGAAGGCCCACCCTAAATGTGGGTGGCACTATTTATAAGCCATGGTCCTAAACTTACAGAAAAGGAGGAAGTGGCGTGAGCCCCAGTGTTAGTCACTGCACTTCCTGACGGCAGATGCAATATGACAGTTGCTTCAAGCTCTTGCTCTCAAGGCTTCCCTGACATCATGGACTGTAACCTTGAACTGGGAGCCAAAATAAACTTGGAAGCATGTCTTAAGCATGTCTACTGCATCAAAACTGGGATGGGTGACTAATACAGCCTGCGATAGCCCGGGTGATGAAGGAAGAGACCTACCAGAGTTATTTTTCCCTATTCCCATTATTCTTCTCTTAAATCTCTGATATATGCAGATTTCAGTCAAAGGTTTAGTAACATGAAAGGCATATGACAAATTAGTGCATTGCTGAAATAGTTATTGTGCTGAAAGCCATGAAAATAAATAAAGATTTAGTTTCTTATAAATTATTCCCTGTTTCTCATTGCTTATTTCTGGTTGCTATTGGTTTTCTAGGTCAAGACTGAAGCATGCCTGGAAATCTGTACGCAATGACAGGGTCACCACTCATAGTCCAGGAAGTCCTATGATTTCATTTCAGGTTGGGCTCATTGTGAAATGTCAGTGTAACCACACAGATGTTTATGACTGTAAAATTCAGAGCAACTTTTTCTGTAGTTAACTTGTGCAGCCACACTGTGCGTATCTGATGTGGCTTTTTGGAGGTCAGAAAAGGATGTCAGATCCTCTGGACTGGGGGTCACAGGCAGTTGTAAATCACAGGCTATGGGTGCTGGGAATCACAGTTGGGTCCTCTGCAGGACAGTGCGTGCCCTGCGCCATCGCTCTAGACCCATCTCGCTACAGGACATTATGCTGTGACATCTCCCCACCTTCGGAAACTCCCTGGCGTCTAAGCATCTCACTGTTTCGGTTCCCTCTATCCTTCCACTTTCCTCCATGGAGTCCTCTTTTTCTCTGAGCTCTGATGCCCATAGAGTCACCCTCATCTTCCTCTGTCCTAGGACTCTCTTAGCTCATCTTTTCACTTATTGTTTAGATGGTGTTTTGTCCATGGAGGATTTCCCATTCTTTCTCTCCTCTCTCTAACCCTGGCCTTTCCTGAACTCATTTCTAACTTACATCCATACCTCTCCTCTGAGGCATCCCACAGATTCTGTAGAGGTTTAGTCAGGTTTTCACACTGATTTTCTCTTTGACTTGAGCTAATCATGATTCACCTTTCTCTCCCCTTCTACAATCAGTGGCATTTTTAACGATTTATTTTTAGAATTGTGTATATGTGTGCCTCAGTGTGTGTGCATGTGAGTACAGATGCCCATGAAGGCCAGAGACATTGAACTTCCCTGGACCTGGAGTTATTGGCTATTGTGAGCTGCTTGCTGTGGGAGCTGGGAACCAAACTTGGGTCCTCTGCAAGGAAAGTATGTGCAGCTGTTAACTGCTAGGTCGTCTCTCTAGCTCCAGGTGGTGGCAGCTTAAAAAAAAACCTTTTTTTTTAAGGCTTCATGGAGATGTGCTCTGAGTAAAAACAGGACTCTCCCATCAATAAAGAAAGCTGATTAAGCAACCAACAGTATCCACTTGTAAGTATATATTGGCACTCCACAAAAATTCATATAATAAAGTCTTTATCTGGCAGTCAGAGTTCCACATAATCTAGATCCTGGCCACGGAGACTCTTCTCTTCTTTCTCCCTAAATGTCCCATATGTCCTGGTCATTTGGAATATTAATTATTTCCAGGACTTGCTCAGTCCTTTCTCTACTCTGCTTTATGGGTCAAGTGTGTGTGGAGGTTGTCTCCCTCTTTTTTTCTGCCTACTAAAGTCCTACATGCCTTGCAAGGTCCCTCCAAAAAAACTATTCCTCAGAGGAGGCTATCCAACGGCAGGTCACTCAGGGAACAGGCTTTCTTTTCTCTCCTCTGAACTCTTAAATGCCAGGTTCAGACTGTTCCACTAGATGTTAGGTTCCTCGGTGAGGACGATGCTTAGTCACTGTGTTTTTCCCACAGTGGACGGCACACAGTAACTGTCTCACTTGCTGTGGGTAACTGAGTAATGATTTGACTAATGCATTTCCTGCTAAGTGTGTCTCTTGAAGTCAGGGAGACAGTATAAGATCCTCAAGTTTGAAGGCAAAGTCCCTGCTGGGCTCCCTTTGTGTGTGGCTAGCCTAGGTGAATTGTAGCCATATCTAGAGCTGAATAAACAAGGAAACCAGAAATGGATGCTCTTTGCTGTTCTCGGTAAAGCATAGTTTTCTCATCTCTGCCTCTTTCATTTGGCACAGCCTCCCACTTGTTGCTTTCCTTAGGCCCTTTTTCTTAGAGGGGTTATTGATTCTGAATGTGCTTGCTCTTCCTGTCTCCAAGCTGCTTCCTCTGTTTAGTGCTGACATATCCTACAGTCGCTCTCCTAATACCCTTGAGCACTCCTCCACGTATCCTACTTCTCACTGTCAGTAATAAAGATCCTTACAGTAATGTGTGCCATTGAAGCATATTTTATTAATGGAGAGTTTGCTACAGTGTATCTTTAGGCCAGTGGAAGGGTACAGAGTAAGGTCTTGAAAGCAGGACAGGGGTTTTATAGACATTGACCTAAATAATAAATGCTCTAAGATGGTGATAATCGTTAGAAAGATGATAATAATTTCACCTAAGCCTATCCACCAGTTTAAAACAAATCAGGGCTGAAGTGAAAGTTAGGGGAATCTTTCTGTGACCTTTAAAGACTTGAGTTACTAGAGAGAAAATATTTAATATTTGAAAATGAGGGTTAGCAAGATGGCTCAGCCACTACGCTTGATGACCTGATTTTGGTCCCTAGGACCCACAGAATAAATTGAGAGAAGTAATTCTATTAGGTTGTCCACTGATCTCCATACAAGTGCTGTGGCTCACATGCACACACATGTACACAAAACAAAAATGTAATAAAAATTAAAAGGAAAACATGCTCACAAAGTAGCTTAAGATGTTATATGAAATTTAAAAGAAAAAAAGAAAGAGACCGAGTATGTCTAGTTGAGATGAAAGGCCTTGGGCGAGCTAGATGTCCGAACACTGGTGAGCAAATGCACATAGCTTGACAAGGGAAGGCCCTGCTTTGAGCAGCCCTGTGCTTGCTTATCTGGGTGATGGCACAGGGATACAGGCAGCTGTGGAGTGCTCTCTGGCGCTCCCCTCACCTTGTGTTTCTGAATGACCTTCTGCAGCTTGTTAATGTTCTCCAGAGTAAGAGGCCATGTAGTACACAGAGATAGGGTGGAAAAGCCACCCCTGAAGCATGGGGTGTGCCAGACAGATTTATTTGAGGTCTTAGCTACACGGTTGGAAGTGTCACTTCAAAGAATGGCTCCTGCCTGTCATGTGGAGAAAAGATTAAAATGGAAGGGATATTTCCTCCTTTCAGACCTCCTGGACTGCTCTAGGAAGAAAAGCATGAATAATGTAAATTTGAAAGTATTGTAAAACAGCCAATTAGCTAATTTTTGGGGGGGTTGCTGGGGATCAAACCCAGGGCCTTGCACATGCTGGGTAAGTACACCCCCTCTAAACTGCCTCCCAGCCCTTGTTTAGTTATTTTTTTTTTTTTACGCTAGGATCTTACTGTGTAGCACAGGCTGGCCTTAAAGCTAAGATCCTCTGCCTTGTTCGTGCCCAGTCAAAATAAAAATTGTGATAAGATGTGCATTCAAAGATGTAAATATGGAGACAGCCAGAAGAAGTTGAAAGTATCCCTCATTTGGTCAACAGATATTAGTTGAGCTCCTACTGTGTTTGGGTTAAGGAACATTCCCTAGGAAAATAAAATCTACTTATTTGGTCCATATATTATTTACTTTATTCATTTCACATGAAAAATATTTAGAATTCTATTTTATATTTCCAAGGTTGTTAAAAGTAGACTGTATAGAATATAATTAAACCCCATCTTAATGACTACCACCCACAACACTATCTGGCTGATCTTTAATCTCTTCACAGAAAACCCCTAGCACCTAATGACGCGCCTCTGACTACACAGCCCATCTCTGTGATCTGAGAATCAGATAACCCTGATAGTGGAACTGAATTTAAAGGGAGAGTCAACATGACTTCAGTGTATCTCTGAGAAAGTAGAACAATTAAGCTTTAACGAATGAGTTTCACAACTGATGCTTCAGCTCCTGGATGGCCTGGGTCAAGTTTCTCAAGGATCCCGGTGAAGTTGAGACACCCACTCTAGAATTATGTGAAATATTCCTGTACTTGGCAATTGACAGCTGAGCAGTATCTATTTAAGACAGGTGATCAGCAAAATGAAGCTAGGTGTGATGTTCACACTTACACTCTCACACTTTGGGTGCTAAGGCAGGGGGGGTTGCTACAAGTTTGAGGCCACTCTGTGCTACCTAGTGAGGTTCAAGGCAACCTGGACACACATGTGTATGATATTCACACTTGCCGTTTGTAACTATAAAGGCCTTCTACTTTAAGTCATTCGCTGTTGTGTCTTTACTTATTTCTCAAACTGTCTCTGTATTTCCTTAGTGTTCCTATGTTGGCAACGTGACATTGTTATATCTTTATTATGTCCTTGGAAATTCAAACAGCATAAACATGCTTGTGAGAGATGTTTAACACTAAAACATTCAGGTACAAGCTAAAAATCAAGTAGTAAGTTTTAAAAATTGGTTTCAGCCAGGTAAGGCCCATGTCTATAATCCTAGTATATAGGAGGCCAAGGCAGGAGGACTGTGAGTTCAAGGCCAACCCGGGCCACATATCTGGACTGTCTATAAATGAAAACAGTTTTTGTTTACTTGTTTGTTTTTTGGCTTTCCTTATTCTTTTTTTTTTTTTTTCAACACAGGTTTTCTTTGTGTAGCCCTGGCTGTCCTGGAACTAGGTCTATAGACCAGGCTGGCCTCAAACTCGCAGAGATCTACCAGCCTCTGCCTTCCAAGTGCTGGGATTAAAGGCGAGTACCACAACTGCCTGTACTTTTTCATCCAGTACTGACCTCAGTGTTGACTGTCCGTCTGCACTCCCAGCACTCAGGAGCCTGAGGCAGGAGGATCATAAGTCATTCTGGGCTCGTGAGACCCTGTCTCTAAATAACAAAATAAAACTACGTTTAGGCTTAGTGTTCTGCCTAGTCTTTCTGGCCCTTGGCCTTGGTGTATGGGAACCCATCTTTCTGCTATTGTCACTGCTCAGTTTTGCAGGGCCTGCCTCTCCTGACGATGGAGACAAAGTGTGACTATGACATCAATCTGTAAGAGAAGCTCCTGAGGAGATACTCCATTGTAAATCAACTTTCTCTCTTGTTCGAACATCCAGGGAAAGCTATCTTTTCTCAGAGATGTTGTTACTTGGTTTCCTAGTTTCATCACTTTCTCAGTTCACTTATTTTTCATCTATTATTGATACATGAATGTGGCATTGTAGTATTCATATAAGAACTGAGGGACACCAATCCCTTAAAACTGGCTTTGGAATTGATGTGCAGCTACGCAGTGGCATCATATCCGTTGGTATCCATTGCTGTGCTCCAGAGTCAATATCCAAACGGAAGAAGTTGGAGAGTGGTGACCCGAGGCACCTCCATGTATGAAGCACCCATAAAGTAACTGCAACCAACCCTGAAACGATCTCCCTCTTTCTTTTATATAGAGTCATAGAGAATATTACAGCTCTAATGTATCTTCTCCATCTTCCTCCTGTTGGTTCGCCCACTTAGCCTGGCCTCTCAGGCCTACAGCGCATGTCAGTTGTGGGCCATGGCAACCTGTACTAAGTTTTCTAGCCCATTTTCCAAACTAAAGTTTATGCTTTATTGCATGATTCTGGAGACATCACTGAATAGAGAGATGAGGGCTGCTTCAGTGGTCAAAAGCAACCCAAACTGTAACAACCTATCTATCACCAAGGCTCTGAAGAAGTTGCTTGGCTCCCCACAGAGTGACTGAATATGAAATCGAAAAATCCTCACACAGCCTGTAACTAACCTAACCTCCGCGTAGTGACTTCCATCTGCAAATGGAAGTGGCAGTATGATTGTCTTTTGAGGCTGTTAGGAGATAACCTGGGGGTAAGGACTTGTGTCCACATGGGTATGCACATATCTATGCAGTGTTAGCTGTTTATCATCTCCCTATCAGGCAGCGCTTTGATGCAGTCAGAGAAATTACACTGTGTGTTTTGTTTGGTTGTTAAACACGGATTCTCTTCTATTTTCCACAAATCTCAGCTGAGCTGATGTGGTGATACGGCCGCCAGAGGTCCTTGTAGGCATCGCTTAGCCACAGTGGGGCTGAAGGGTTTAAGGGGTTTCTGGTCTTCTGTAAATAAGAGCTTCTTAGTGAAGGCATTATTACCACCACCCAGGGCAGTAAAAAAAAAAAACGGCGACTAGCTTATTAATTCTCTCGAGGACAGTTTACAAAGTTTTGGATGCAAGCCGTCTTTGGAATTAGAGCAGTTTCAGCAAAGCAAATGACACAGGGGTATGAGTGGGGGAGTGGGTGGGGGGGAATGGAGCAAACTTAGAGGACAGACACCTAGCCACCTCTCCCTTGGGGCACAGCCTCCAGCAGTGTCGTAGTCCCTTTCACCAACTTCTCTGGACGTCAGTGATCAGTTTAGGCTTGAAGGCTCCGTGGTGCAGAAGACCCTGCTCCCCACGCATGGTGGTGTCTGCAGTCCTGCTCTGCTCAGGAACCGGACGGACGCACTGCAGAAGGGCCCTGGTGGAATCCGGTGACTGCAGCCCGGCGCGACCCCAGCCCTGAGGCCCACGCTGCCTCCACTACGCGGGCTCGGGGGCTCCCACCCCGAGGCGGGCACTGTGCTTGGCTGCTGTTCAGTCGGCGCTGTCCCCCCCCCCCCCCCCACCTCCCTCCCCCAGTCCCTGGAGGCTCCGCGGCTGCCGGAGCAGGAGGTGGAGCCCAGCCCTCGGCCGACTGGTAGGAGGGAAAGTTCGGCAGCCGCGGCGGCGGGAGTAGCTTAGCAGCGGGAGCCCCGCCCGGCTGTCTGCAGGGCTGCCTGGGGTAAGTAGGGGTCCCTTACCCGGAGTGCGGGCCGGGCGTGGCCGGCTGCGTGCGGCTGTGTTGCTGCCGCTCGCCTGTCCGCTCAGCCCACTGCCACTGCCCGCGCGACCTCAGGGTTGGCTCTCTGTCAGCGGTAGAGGACGACCCCACGGCTGGTCTCCTGTGGATCACTGTTATCCTAGGGCGGAGGACTCCGTGATCACTACCCGCTGTAGCCGGTGCTAGGTGGGTGGCGGGATCGGTGCCTCTAGATGGACACGCGAGCGCAGCTCTGAGAGAGGGTCCCCAGCGCCGCACCCCGTGGTCAGCCCGGCTTCCCCAGCGCTTTCTGAGTCCAGAGCTGCTGGCTTACTATCCAGAAACCCCTTTTTCAAAGTAGCTTTGGCAAGTGCTGGCACCCCTAGTTTGCTGTTCCTGGATTATTTTTTTACTGTGATGGAGAGGGTGGCCCGTGGGCAGCACGATCCCCTGCGTTGTACCAGGGCAATGGTGACTCTCTGGATCCCGAGGGTCTCCATTATCTGAGTGTGACCCGGTGCAAGTGTGTGCGCCAGGGGTGGAGAGAAGCTCTCCCGGGGCATGGTCTTGGGGGGCAGTGGGGCGTTCCGAAGGCTGGAGGCAAAGGAAAGCTGTGCTGGACGAAGGCAAAGTTGTTTGTTTCTGCCACACTTCCTGCACCTGTACCTCTGTCGTCAGTGATTTTGAAATTATAGAGGAAAAGACATTAACAATACTGTACATGCCCAAACACTGAGCCTCGGTGGTTGCTAAAATGAAATAGTAATGAATGATAAGGTGGCTGTTTTTTGCAAACACCTTTTTTATTCTGATTGTAACGTCTTAGCACAATTTTCACTTAAATGTCGTTAAAGATAACTAACTTCCAGTTCCATGTTTATAGGGAATTTAAATGTCTAGTAAATCCCAGTAATTCTACAGGGTTTCTTGGACTGTGTTAACACTTTTCATATAAGAGAGTCCCAATTATGGTGAACTGTGAGCATTAATAAACTGTGGGGTTTGGCCACGTGGAGAGAAGTCTTTCAATGGGGAAACAGAAGTATAAGGCAGAGAGTAACTGGTGCCCTAGGCGGAAAAGGTCGCCTGAACACACAGAAGGATGATTACTCTGATAGAGCTTCCAGAAAGTGCCGATTCTGGGGAGAGATGAGATGGGCCATACCCACTGAAGCAAATTAATACCTGTATAATCATTTCCTCTGCATTGAGCTACCTATTGGGTGTGTCCAACCTGCAGCCTATGGTGTGCAATAGGGTGAAGAATAGCTATTAACGTAGCTCAAGACAAAATCATGAATTTATTTAAAACACTAAGGGGTTTTTGTGATTAATTTTTTTTCAACTTGGTGCAATTGTCAAGCTTGAATTTTGCAGCTTAGGACACACCTACTGCCACTCCAAATCAAGAAATTATTTATTTATTTTTCCTGAGACAGTGCTTCTTTTTGTAGTCCTGACTGTCCTGGAATCCACTCTGTAGACCAGGCTGGCCTAGAAATCAAAGATCTGTCTGCCTCTGTCTCCTGAGTGTTCAGATTAAAGGTATGCAACCA
>CABHPP010028794.1:0-12061 GCA_902168425.1 Peromyscus attwateri | reverse complement strand
AATCTCAAATCAGTCTTATAATAAAAACAAAAAACAAAAAAACCCGGTACCAGATATTGGGGTAAATGCTGAAAGATCAGAGAGACAAAGGAAGAAGTCACTGTCATGTCTCACCTCACCAGTTCCATGAATCCTCTCACTGAAATCCTCTGAGTCCTCACCCAAAAGACTCCAGCTGAAAAAGTCTCTAGCTAAAAGGGGTGCTTTTGCTGAAAAACCTTTAGTTCCTGTCTCCTCATGCCTTATATACCTTTCTCCACCCAGCCATCACTTCCTGGGGTGAAAGGTGTGTGTGCTTCCTAGTACTGGGATTAAAAGTGTGTGCCACCACTGCCCGGCTCTGTTTTCTCTCCTAGATGGAGACAATCTCATGTAGTCCAGGGTGGCTTTGAACTCACAGAGATTCAGACGGATCTCTGCCTCCCAAGTGCTAGGATTAAAGGTATGTGCCACCACTTGTGGTGATATATTGTGTACCCTAATAAACTTGCATGAGGATCAGAGGACAGAGCCAGCCACTAGATTAGACATAGATGTCAGGCAGTGGTGGCACACACCTTTAATCCCAGTACTGGGAAGCACACACGCCTTTAATCCTAGGAAGTGACGTCTGGGCAGAGAAAGTCTATAAGGTATGAGGAAACAGGCACTCACTCTCTTTAGGCTGAGGATTTCCTAGAGGTAAGAACTAGTGTCTGGCTGCTCTGCTTCTCTGATCTTTCAGCTTTCACCCTGATATCTGGCTCTGGATGTTTTATTAAACGACCATCTAAGACTCAAACAACATCTGTCACCCAATGTGCAGCACAAATTCATGAAAAAGCCACTTTCCTGAGGCTCAGGCTAGAGCTACACATGGCCGGAATCTCCATCCCACCTGGGCCATGAATTTCTACCCTGCTGACTAAGATTTTGTTGCAGCCTCTCTGCCGCAAATTCCCCAGGTTCAAACTCCAAACACCTCAGAATTAGTTGCTTTCATATGTTCCCCACTGCAGAAAGCTGTCTTTTTGGCTTCTTCATTCTCCTGGTGGGTACTGGCTATCCTTGGGCCCCCTCCTCAGGCTGTTGCCACAATGTCATCTGAATCATCATTGTCAGCAGATTTGGTGAGTCAATTAAGATTTCTTAAAGGGAGGAATTAGTTAAAAGAAAGCTTTATCCCACATTAAAAAAATGGGAAACACTTTTACAATGGAGAGTGTTTGGTCTCTGTTTGATAACACATTGGCCTCTTCAGGAGGTACATGTTCAGCTTTTAGGGATTAGAACATTATCTCAAGTGAAACAGAGTGTGAGATGGGTCAAATGTATGGGGCCAGAAGGACAGAGAGGAAAATTAAAGCCATATGTGGCTAATATAGCTATGAATCTATGGGGATGTGATTTATTACAACAATGGGATATCCAGATTAACATTCTTCCAGTCTCAGAAACAAACCATAAACTAACACATGTTTCTGAGAGAAATATTAGGAGATATTATTATCTATAGATAAGCCTATATGGGTTCAGCAATGGCCTTTAACAAAAGAGAAACTATAGGCCTTAGAACAGCTGGCACAAGAGCAGTAAAATGCTCAGCATATTGAAGAATCAACCAGCCCTTGGAATTCTCCTGTATTTGTTATTAAGAAGAAATCTGGTGGATGGAGAATGGTAACATACCTTTGCCTACTCTATTACCTAAAGGATGGCCTCTTATAGTTATCAATTTAAAAGACTGTTTCTTCTCAATACCCTTACAAGAAAAAGACAGAGAAAAATTTGCCTCCACAATGCCTACTTATACTAATTCTCAGTCTACTAAGAGATATCAATGGAAGGTTCTCCCACAGGGAATGTTAAAAAACACAACCCTGTGCCAATATTTCGTATGACAGCCATTGAAAGTAATATATAAATAATTTCCTCAATCTATAGTTTATCATAACATGGGTGACATTTTACTAGCTGATTCAAAAGTAGATAATTTTGAAAGAATGTTTGAAGAAATAAAGGAAATTTTGCCTTGTTGAGGATTACAAATCGCTCCCAAAAAGATACAAAGAGGAAATTCTATTCCTTATTTAGGATATAAAATAGGTCTACAAAAAATTAGATCCCAAAAGGTGCAAATTAGGAGAGATCTATTACAGAGTCTTAATGACTTTCAAAGATTACTAGGAGACATTTCCAATCTACAGACCACTATTGGGGCAAAAAAGATCAACTGAGTAATTTGTTCAAAACTTTAGAGGGTGACAAGAACTTAAATAGTCCAAGAGAATTATCAGCTGAAGTTGAGAGAGGATTGGCTTTGGTGGAAAAGAAAATACAGGATGCACATGTGGATCATTTGGATCTAAAGCTCGATTGCATTTTGGTTATTTTACCCTCTAGGCATTCTCCTATAGAAATTTTAATGCAGAGGGAAGATATTATATTGGAATAGATGTTTCTATCAAATAAACAGAGTCAAAAATTAAAAACTTATGTGGAAAAGATCTCTGGCTTGATGTTAAAAGGAAAATTGAGACCTCATCAGTTAGCAGGAATAGACCCAGCAGAAATTGTAGTACCTTTAACTAATGATGACATTGACAAATTATGGGCAGAAAGTGAACCTTGGCAAAAAAAGCTTGCAGTAATTTTTTTGGGAGAGAGTAACAACAAATACCCCTAAAACTACAGAATTAAACTTATAAAGAGAGCTAACTAGATCCTGCCTCACATTGTATGGAAAACATCAATATCTGGAGCCCTTACATTTTATACAGATGCAAACCAAAAAGGAAAGGCAGGTTACAAATCAGAAAATTTAAGCAAAGTGGTACAAAGTCCTTATAATCAGTCCAAAAATCAGAATTATATGCCATTCTGATTGTATTAATGGATTTTCTGGAATCTTTCAACATAGTTACTGACTCTCAGTATACCAAAAGAGTGGTATTACATATTGAAACTGATGAATATATCCCTGATGAGTCAGAATTAACTCTGTTATTTATTCAGTTACAAGATATAATCAGGAATAGGAATCATCCCTTATATATAACTCAGATCTGATCCCATATGGGTCTCTACCAGACCCTCTAGCACAAGGAAATGATGAAATTGATCAACTATTGAAAGGAAATGTGTTGGAGGCCTCAGAATATCATAAAAAAAATCATGTCAATAGTAAGGGTTTAAAAAGGGATTTTTCCATAACCTGGCAACAAACCAAGGAAATGTCCCACTTGTTCTTTATACAATCAAACTCTGCTATCAGCAGGGTGTAACCCAAAGGATACTCAGAGAAATGAAATCTGGCAGGTGGATGTGTTTCATTTTGCAGCATTTGGAAAATTGAAATACGTACACCACACCATTGATACCTTTTCAGTATTTCAATGGGCAACTGCTCTGAGTTCCAAAAAGTCTGATTCTATATTCATGAATTTGCTAGAAGTTATGGCCATCATTGGTATACCTGTACAAATCAATACTGACAATGCTCCAGCATATGTCTCTAATAAAATGAAACAGTTTTTTGCTTATTACAACATAAAGCATATTGCAGGTATACCACACAATCAAACAGGCCATGCAGTCATAGAACGATCAAATCAAACTCTAAAGGATATGCTAAATAAACAGAAAAGGGTAACAAAACCCCCCAGAAATAGATTAAATAATACTTTATTAACTTTGAATTTTCTCAATGCTAATGAGAAAGGAACAACAGCCACAGAGAGACATTGGATAATAGAAAAAACTACAGAATTAAATTAGCCTGTATACTTTAAAGATATGCTGACCTCAGAATGGAAACCAGGATATGCATTACTTTGGGATGGGGTTTTGCTTTTGTTTCTATGGGAGAAGAAAAGCTATGGATATGATCAAAATTGATAAAGGTTCAATTTGAAAAAGAGAGACCTTTTAATTTGAAGAGGTTATAGATCATCAACCAGCATTACCATTCAATTTAAATTAACTTATACCATTAGCAAATGCTTTTCAATTAATTGATCAGATATAACTTGACAAAAAAAGAATCTCCCCAAAATTAGGGTTGGGGAAGGGTTTTGTTTTTGTCTTTCAGGAGAATGAAGGCTAAGGAATCTGAAGAGCACTGAATAGATGAGACATCTGAACAAAAAGGACAAATCATCCAGAAAAAGTTTCCCAAGAAAAAAGTTTTCTACAGTGAATGATGACCATACCTAACAGTGACTTTGAAGTTTCCAAAAAGATGATGGGGCCCCACAGTGGCGATTCTATCAGCATAATACCAGTAAGATGACAAACACCACCTAAAAGTCGGCTTTGGACTACAAACTGCTCCAGATAATTTTAAGATGGCTAGCTGAGATGATCCAGCCTCACAGACTATTCAAGCAAGGACTTGAGACAAGCCCTGCAGTTTTTCATTATGCAGAGACTGGACAACAAATGATATAGCTACCTCTCCCAGGATTTGACAATTAACTCCAAAATTTTCTTTTCAGGATCCCCTAAAGATGCCTTCACCCCCAGACAGCAAGAAGTAATTTTAAGAACACAATGCCCACATTCCCAAAAGGTGGGGTGAGTGGTTTTTGGCCTTTTAATGGGTTATGGATAATTGTCATTGTTTAGGATGATGGTTGGTTACAAGTTGTTAACTGATAATGGTCAGGAAAAAAAGCTAAATAAGGAGATTAGACTCAAGGTTCTTGTATGAAAAGAAAGAAAATGAAAAAGAAAAAAGAGGATATAGATAATAGATAGATTATTGAATCTACTCTGAAAAAAAGATATAGAAGGATGAATAAAGGGCAGATTATTGAATCTGCTCTGAAAAAGGAAAAAAAGAGGATATTTATATGATAGATAAAAGATAGAGTATTGAATCTACTCTGAAAAAAAGATACAGAAATGATGAATAAAGGATAGATTAGTGAATCTACTCTGAAAACAAAAAGGAGAGAATATGGATATGATAAGATAAAAAGGCAGATTATTGAATCTACTTTTAGAAAGCAACTACTGGTTCTAACAATATCAATTTCAATATATATAATTTGTATACAATCATGGAACACCTGGAGGTCTATATAGACAGGCTGTAATGAAGCGGTCATGTGGTTGGGTTTACAACCAATGAAAAGGCAGAACAGAAACTCTATATAAGGACTTTAACACAGGAAGTAGCTCTGGTTCAGAGAGGTAGGACCACCTCAGGAGGAAGGGTAAGGTTTTAGCTCTTAGCTCTGACCTCTTGGCTTTCTTCCTTGCATTGATTCTGTGTTTTTTATTTAATAAAATGGTTGGTTACATCTACAACTGGTTTTAAATATTTTATATTGGATGGGATTTTTGTATATTGCATACAAATTATGTATATTGATATAAATTTGAAATTGTTTTTGTTAGAAAATATTGTTCATATGTTTCTAATCTTATTCAAGGTATAGTACCTATATAGTTCATTTAACAATGTAATGCAAATTGCTAGTCCTTGAAAGTTATTATTTCCAACTAATTAAGATATAAAGAAATACAAGTTAGTATTTAGTCACCTATTACAGTTGAACTTGTAGTCATGTTAGGTATGTTTTCAAGGTCAAACAAATATATTTTAGATAGGCCATCTTCAAACACTTATTTAAGATGTTTTAATAGCATAGTTTTTTATGACTATGAGGCATATCTGCTCCTAGCAGCACCAATATACTTCAGAGAAGATGATGGGAATTGAAGAAACTCCATACAGAGTTTATGTTCTTTGTGACAAAAGTTAGCTACTGGGCAAAAAAGTGCCCTCACCTCAACTTCTGACAGTATGCTGTCCAAAGTGGACAAGCAGGACACAATAGAAAGGACTGCTGATCCTTTCCAAGACAAGATAGTAAGGCTCTTCAGAAAATCTTGCTTCATAGATGAATCTGTCAGATATGCTAGGCCTGTAGGCCAAAGATGGATATCCAAACATTGCAGAGAAATCTTGGTGACTGTCCAGGCAGCCAGCTGTTTCTGTCATTTCTCACACTTTTTGCAAGTTGCTTGTTTGCACTTCCTGCTTACTTAGGTAATATTATTTCCTTCTCAGGTCTCTGAGGGAGTTGAAGACTAGATAGTTATAGTTTTCCTTGTTAACAAATTCAGAAAAGAAACTCACTGAAGAGGTGTAAAGTGTATAAGATTGAAAGACATCAAAATATGTTTTTGGCGGGTAATGAAAGTTAGGATAGAAAGTGAATTAGGTACAACATTTTGGACTCACCAAAATAAGATAAATAATGGAGTATTTTCTCTGAATTTGTCAAATATTAATGGATTGGATATTGTTAATGTATTTCTTAACTGTATACATTATATATACTTAGCATACTTATTGTATATAGTTTTTCTTATATTAGTTACAAACTTCTATTATTTTAGACAAAAAAAGGGGGAAATATGGTGATATATTGTTTACCCTAATAAACTTGCATGAGGATCAGAAGACAGAGCCAGCTACTAGATTAGATACAGAGGTCAGGCAGTGGTAGCACACGCCTTTAATCTTAGTACTGGGAAGCACACAGGACTTTAATCCCAGGAAATGATGTCTGGTAGAGAAATGTATGTAAGGCATGAGGAAACAGGCACTCACTCTCTTTAGGCTGAGGATTTCCTAGAGGTAAGATCTAGTGTCTGGCTGATCTGCCTCTCTGATCTTTCAGCTTTTACTCTGATATCTGACTCTGATTTTTTTATTAAAAGACCATCTAAGATTCGAACAAGAACCACTACTGGGCCTCTTAATTTAATCTAGTGGCTTGTTCTGTACTCTGATCTTCAGGCAAATTTTATTAGGATACACAATATATCACCACAGAGGCATTCTTTTTTTTTTTAATGTAAGAGACATTTATTAGTTCAAATACACATGACCAGGGGGAAAAAAATCTCCCCATAACATATTATAATCAAGATGTAAAAAAAAAAACAAAGAAACAATATTAAAAGATGCCAGGACAAAATGTCAACTCACCTACAAGACAGAAACACAAGGATAACACCAGATTTCTTATCAGCAACCCTGAAAATAAATAACTGCCAACTGGTAGGAGGAGTTCTTATGGGAAACCAAACACAACAGAGGTTACAAAAAAAAGTACACTGGATGAACTTTCATCAATAACTAAACATAATCTAATTACTACCTGGATCAACATACCCTCACACTAAAGACCTATTTAACTCAAGTCCTGTCACCTTAAACATTATGTTAAACAATAATATATATTATTATCATATATATTTATATATCTCACAAGAAAACATACAATCTGAATGCAAACCAGGCATCTAAACTAAATTCAAATATAACAGATTGGGAATTTTACAATAACTGACTAACAAACTAAGGGTTCTGATAAAAAAAATCAAACAACATCCAAGAACAGATATATAGAGAGACTAAAAATAAATTCTAGAGGTGAAAACACTGTAAGAGAAATACACAATGCTTTTGATTGGCTTATCTGATACCTTTATATGGCTGAGGAAATATTCAATGAGCATGAGGAGAATATGTTGGCATACACTTTTCACACTGGAATATGGAGGAAAATATGGAAAATAAAAGTATAATATACATGATCTTTGTTATAATTTCAACTAATTTCATAGGCATACTTACAATAGCAAAAATAGAATTATGAGAAAATTAAACAAAGGAGAAATTAAACAATTATTTAAACAATAATGATTGAAATTTTTCTGAAGTTATTAACAGTCACTGCATCAGAGGTCCATGTCCAGAGACTCCATACAAGCCAAGGCAGGACCAATCAAATGAATAAATCCTACAAAAACCCTTTATCTAAACAGTATATTTTAATTGCCAAAAGAGGCAATGATAACAAAGTCATAAAAGAAACTATAATTAAAGCATTCATAACAGATTTAAAAAACACGACTTAACTACATATTTTCCATGAAGTCACTTCATAAAAAACAAGCTTGAAGTAAAAGAAAGAGAAAAATATACAACATTAGCATCAATCTAAATCAACATCACAACTGAAAATAAGTGGCACACTGGTATTCATTTAAGACAAAGAAGGTTCCAGAACAAGGATATTGATCAGGGATGAGAGTTTGGTATAATGTTAAGGTGAGTCCTCTGACAAATGCAATAGTCCTATGCATGGCTGCATTTAGTGATGGGCAGAGAAGTACATGAGGCCAACACAGAAGGAGAAGACAGATCCACAAGCCTCCCTGGAGACACACATTCTCCACCCTCAGTCACCAATAGAGCAATCAGGTTTTTTTAAAAAAAGGAGCTGAGGATATTAGGTCTAATAAACCTTACCAAATAATTATATATAATTAATATTTACTCCATCCCACAACAGAATACATTCAAATTTATATGGAAAATGTGGAACTAAACACAATCTGGTCTCTAAGACACAGCTAAGCAAATAGAAAACAGTGGAAATCATACAGAGTGCATTCTCAGAAAACAGTGAACTAAATGAGTCACAAAACCTGAAAAACCCAATTATTTGGATATTAGCCAATACACTTTTAAATAATGCATTGGCAAATGAAGAAAATTAGGAAACATTTTTATTAAATGAGAATAAAATATAACATAAATTTATAAAACTGTAGTCAAGATAATACTTTCAACAGCATTCATATAAATTAAATACATATAAATCTATTATATAATATACATTATAGAGGAACAAAGATCTAAAACCAATAATCTAATCTTCCACATTAGGAAAAGAAAAACAAATATACAATTTAACATGAGGCAAGAAAAAAGAACAGAAATAGTTAAAAATTAAAGCAGAAATCAATGAATTTGGCAAAAGTAAAATAGAGAAAACATAATAAAACAAAACCTAGTGCTAAGATTAATAAAATTAATTAAACTTTGGTCAAGTTAACCAAGAAAATTAAAAACAAATTGCCATAGCTGGACTGGACTGGACGGTTTTCATTATGGATCCCATAGACATCGAAAGAACAATGAAGGAATACTGTGAAATCTTTGTCCACAAATTTGATAATTTATATGAAAAAAAAACAGTTTCTTTGGGAACTCATACTACCAAAACTTACACAGGAGATATCAATGTCGGAATACATTTCTATTAGTTAAATAAAATCAGTGGCTAGTCACTCCCCTGAAACAAAGTACTAGGCCTAGATGCTATCTCTTCAGAATCTACTGAACATTTCTAGATGAAATTAATCCAACTGTTCACAACCTGTCCCATAAAACAGACACCAGCAAACTTAAAACAGTTTTTGTTTTCCTCTAGACTACTTATTATTGTTGGTGGTAGTGATTCAACTTTTAAAAATCTTTTTATTTTTTTTAGAAATAATTTATAGAGTTCTTTGTAAACATTTTTATTTACTCAATCATATGAATGTTTGCCTCTGGGTGTGTGGTGTGTGTGCAATGCCTGAAGAGACCATTAGAGGGCATTAGATCCTGTCGAGCCAGAGCTAGAGTTGTGAGCCGCTATTGGAGTGCTGAGGATCGAACCCAGATACTTTGCGAGAGTGACCAGCAATCTTAACCACTGAGCCATCTCTCCACCCACCGCTTGTTTGTATCTTTGTTTGGCTGTCACTCTTTTATCCAAGTCCTTTAAGCCTTGTCTTCTTTGATCAATGAGGTCCTGAATCTGGCATCTCTGGAGTAAGGTATATCTTGTCAAGGAATCAAAGGGGAAAAGGCTGTGTTTCCTAATCCATCGCTAAAAGTTGCTGGCAACATCACTGATATAGAAGGCATATGGACAAGATAAAAGCATAAAAACTGGACAACACAGTGTTAGGTGAGTGGAGTCTTCAGAACTGACCACACAAAAACTCAAAGCAAGCTGTGTGCTTTGTGTTAAGTCTGAGGTGAAAGTGTGTATGACTCTGGAGCTAACGGAAGTGATAAGCCTCAGGAAGGCATAGTTGTTCAGATCTGCTTGTATCTCTCTGTGTAGGATTTGTTCCCCTGGGTAAGGCATGGAACCCCTCTAGAATGAGGGTCTGTCTCCCCACCTGCTTTGGGAGAAGGTTGGTTGTATGAGTCATTTGTGAACATGCTTTATTCTGAAGAGCAGACAGGCCAGAGGGGAATACATTCTGTGTCCAACAGAATGAAGACTGTTCAGTTGGCTCATGTAGGATTTAAAGGCTTTGCTCAGGGCATGTGCTGTGGGGAGCACCAGGACTCCAGATCAAAGCAGGATTATAGTTTCCTAGGATGAGGATCAAAGAGGAACACTGCCCTGTGTCCAGGTAAGCTTGCTGTTCTCTTGCTGTCTGCCTGTGACACCATCGGAAGGGCTGCAGGTCACTCATCATAGCAAATGCTAGAAATACTGATTTGAGAATGCTGCATGTCACAATGCAGGGGGTGAGAAAAGAACGGAAAAAAGTAGAAGACGTTATTAGACACACAGCTCAGGTGGTAAAAAGAAACATATCTCAAAGCTTTCTGCCCATTTTACAGCTCTAAGGAAACACTGTTTTCATTTTCTTTCAAGGTCTTAATGGTCAACAATTTAGTAAATTGTACTTTTGTGAATAGAGTTGAAATACCAATAAACTTCCTCAATCTCTTCAGAATTTGGAAACTATGAGTGAGCATTATTTTGTGGCAAAAGAATTGTTTCCATAATTTCAATGTTAATGAGTTCTATTCCTAATGATTGGAAAATATGCTATATTACCAGGGTTCTGAAGACTGTTGTTTTCAGACTTGACCAGGGTGTTTTAAATAACTGAAGATGGGTCTTAGGAGATGTGGATAAGAGCAGAAGAGTTTAAATCCCAAGAATCTACAGAAAAATAAAGCTTGAAGTGGCTGTGTGCACCTATAACTCCAGAGTTATGGGTGTTGGCATATAGACAGCAGAATGGCTGAGACTCACTGACTGCCAGCCTAGCTCCAGGATCAGTGAGAGATACAGGGAAATAAGGAGGATGATACAGCACATCAGGACACCAAAGGCCTCTGGCCTCTTTGCATGCACATAGGTGCACACACCCACTCAAACACATGTACACCAACCATATACATGCAACACACACACACACACACACACACCAGAGTGATGCTATGGAACTCATGGAAAAGCTGGTCTGGTGATTAGACACAAGTTCACATTTCACATGATTGCCCACAGGTGAGTAGAGTCTCACATCCTGACAGGCCCAGAAGCTTGGATGCTGGTGAAGGTTGATAGGAGTCACTGACTTGGCTTTCTAATCTTGATAGGCCTTTAGTGTAGCTGGAAGTTTTCCTGTGTTGGGACAAGACTTTCCCACTCGTATCTCCCAAGTAAACATACAGAGGCTTATATTATTTTATAACTGCTTGGCCATTAGCTCAGGCTTATTACTCACTAGCTCTTACATTTAAATTAGCCCATAATTCTTATTTATGTTTAGCCACAAGGCTTGGTACCTTTTCTCAGTTATGCCTTGTCATCTTGCTTCCTCTGTGTCTGGCTGGAGACTCCTGACCCAGCCCTTTCTCTTCCCAGAATTCTCCTCATTGACTCATCCTGCCTATACTTCCTGCCTGGCTACTGACCAATCAGAGCAACACATATTCACAGCATACAGAAAGACATCCCACAGCACTTTAGAAACCCAGTGTGAGGTTACTTGTCAAACTTCCCAGAAAGCAAATTTGAAAAGACCCTAGATACAGATATAGGTACAGTAAAAGGAAAAATGGTTTAAAAAATGGAGGGAGGGGGAACTTTAACTGGGAGAGAGGGAGGAAGCAGAAAACAGAGGGAGATGGAGGGAGGAGGAATAAATGGCTCTAGAGATATTTAAAAAAGTCATGGAGAAATATTTAGCTTACTTGAAAATACATCATATAAATGTTTATGTGTGTTTTAGTAATTCTACACTATTAAAACATTTTGGCTAAGAACTGACACCCAAGATCACACAGCATCACCATCTTCCATCTGCATGTTTTGTCCCACAGAAAGGTTCAGGGCCAGTGTCACGCTCACTGCTATCACTGCCCTTTTATTTCCATCTCTTGTAGTTTCCTCTCGTCTGCTGTACATTGCTG
>CABHPP010028707.1:0-10943 GCA_902168425.1 Peromyscus attwateri | reverse complement strand
ACACACACACACACACACACACACACACACACACACACACACACACATCCCTGAGAAGGTTTTATGACTATCTTCCCTGGGGACAGTTGGGGATTTAAAGGCTAAGCAATGATTTGACTATGATCTTTGGAGCCTTTTGTAAGGGCTCACATTTTGTGATATAAAAGTCATTCCTCATTGCCTTTAAAGAGCACTTCTGACATGCCAAGGAAGTTCTAGGCAAGGTGGGTAATGGGGCCCAGAAGGAAACGACTGTGGGGATCTGCCAGAAGTGTGTGGTTTGTTTTGGAACCTGGAGGCATCTACACATTAAGGCACTGGAACGTGTTTAGTGCTCTACTGCACTCCTCTGGAACTGTGCCATGAGAGAAATATTTTAAGGAAAATTACTCCTGTTACTTTGCAGATCAAAATCTTCTTGGCAGAGACCAGGTAAGTTCTTATGTTAGTAATGTTTAGGACAGGGCCACAAGTTCAAAGCTTGCCAAAAGGGTCTGGCAACATCAGCAGGTAATGGTCCTGCATTTAATATATTCCATCTGCATACCCTGAGAAGAGAGCATTTCCTTCATATTCTGCAACATAAAGGACTTCCTCACTTCTTCCTTTTATACTTTGAGACTTTGAGCTAAAATTCCTCATTGTTTTGAAGAGATGTTTCACTATGTTTAATCATTTATAAGAAACAGTCAGACTGTTTCTTATAAATGAAGGGTTAGAAACTCTAAAAAACAAGGCAGGGAGAGAGGGCATTGGGTGTAGATACTGGTCTGGAGGATGGGAAATGTGAGTTCTAAAGATAGTGAGACTTGCTACCTGAAGAGGGGAGGTCTGGAGAAGGGGTTTGCAATGTTGTGATGGAGGGACAGTCATGTAGGTAAAGATCTGGCCTTTGACACTAAGGTGTCTAAGCCGCAGGTAATGCCACTTCAGGAAAGTCAGACTTCGTGGGCTTTAAGAGGTGACTCTATGCCATCCCATCATGAAAACTTCCACAATACCTGCTTTACACAGACAAGTGATGGAATGCAGCTGAAGTGCATGGAACAGTTAACTTTTTGGTGACACTTGATAGAAGTATTCTTTGTATTGCATCCCCTTCTATAACTCATGCCTGGGTTGGAGGCATGCTCCCTACCTCCTACTGTGTCTAGTTCTTTAAATACAAACACAGAAATCAATGTGATCTTTGTCTGTTCAACTGTCCCTCAGAAACAGAGCTTAAGTATGTGAATCTGTTTCAGTTTCTCAGACCCAGACATTAAAATGGGATTTGATGCACAAAAGATCTGGTGGCCAGACTAGCAAGGTTTCCTGAGCTCCTGTTACTCACTGAAATAGGCAATGGTCTCCAGGTATAGGCTCTTCATGCCAGCAGTATGACCCCAGTGGTCTCTTGGCAGAGGTACCAGGTGGAATTTGTGCTCTAAAGGAGATCTAGCAGGTAACTACTACACCGTTGCGCTACAGTCATTTCTGATGACATGGTCAGGAAAACTGGAGTGCTGAGCGACCCAAGTAACTGAAACCTACTCTAGAATGTTTTTCTGGTAATAGGGTGTTAAGGCTGAAAGTCTCTCAAGTAGGAAATACAGTGATGAATTGTAACATGTGATTATGCAGCAAGACTTGGTCTATTCCAGCCGCCATGACAAAACGCACCTTGGACTGTGTAGTTTGTAAGTAACTGGAATCAATGCTCACATCCTAGATTCTGTTCATCAAAAATGAAGTTAGAAACAAGCCTAATCTAAGGCCAAGCTTTCATAATTAATAAGAGGTCCCCATGTGGTTATTTGGGAGCTGACAGGCAGGACAGAGAAAGACTCGTAACACTTGAAAATCAGTGAGTGTTTGAAAATGAGTGAGTATCTGTTATATTTGAAGTCAGTGCCTCAAAGAGACCTATCAGTCTGGTTTCATTTAAATTTTCCTCCAAATAAGCACCAAGAAACAAGTCAGCCAAGGATGGTGGGGTGCTCAGCCCCCAGTGACAGCTAGGAGCCATGATCAAACTGTTAAAAGTTTACTTTCCAGATGAAGAGAGTCCTTGAGGAAGTACCTACCCATGAAAGGGTGGGTGTGTCCTGACTCAGGAGGATAATTCAGAAGATGCTATAGTGTGTATTTAACATACTCTTCCCTAGAGGGCCAGAGGCACAGTTTCAAAGACACTATGGTAACAGCATAATGCAAACAGGCCACTGCCAGATTGTTGAACAGTACAGACCAAGAAACACAAAAAGCCAGGATGCTCCCTTGGGTGGGAAGGGACATCAGAGCTGTCCTCAGACAGGTTCTGGAGCATGGGGGCACTGGAAGCTGGTCATTAATAGCAAATGGAGGTGAGGCAGAGGAAGCCCCAATTAGAAGACTACTGTTAGTCTGGATGTCAGATGAAAGGATTCATTGTTATGAGAAAGAGTTAACTGTTACTTTCCCTTGAGTTTTCTTTCCTCTTTCTCACACCTGCAAAGTTCCACAAACTCCTAGCTTTCTGGCTTTATATTTTGGCATCATGGAATATGACAAGATTTATGACATTACCTGCCCCCAGACAATATTTCCTACACTCCAACCCCTCTGGCAAACTCCCCTAAAGTTACTCTGAGAAAGATGGCTGACATATATGATATATTTTATTTATTTACTTATTTTAAATATTATGTGTATGAATGCTTGCATGTGTATCTGTGTGCCATGTGTGTGCCTGGTGCCCAAGATGAGGATATAGGATCCCTTGAAATTAGAGTTATAGATGGTTGTGAATAGTCTTGTGGGTGCTGCGAATTGAACCCAGGTCCTCTAGAAGAGTATCTGATGCTCTTCCATCCCTTGTGATGGTATATTTTAAAATGCCTACGATTTTATGAAAGTTAAAACATATGAAAATGTAACTGCCATTTGAAACTTAAAAAAAAAAAACTTAAAAACACATGGATATTCACTTAGCTCATACTCTTATCAGCTTGAAAACACAAAGTAACATTGTGTCATAACAAACAACATCCTGTAAAATTAACACACAGAAGACAGATTTGAAGCAAGACACATTGCTCAGTTAGCAGGATCTCCACACCACACAGGAACAAGGCCCATGTATGTAAACTCATGGCATCAGGACTTGGAGTTTCCAGCAAAGCTCATCACAGAGCAACTGCCTTTGCAATTAAACTGACAATTGAGAAAACATGAGAAGTGCAGATACTTTAAAGGCAGGTAGATGGTAATCAAATGCCTAATTACTGCGATTAAAAAAAAATTCCATGGGAAAAAAAAGCCATTTGAATCCTTTACTAATCAAATCATATTTAATTATATGCTTGAAAAACGTATGCTTTGAATTTGTTATAAAAAGGAAAGCATGCTCCTAGGATCTTGTGTGTGTGTCTGTGTGTGTGTGTGTGTGTGTGTGTGTGCGCGCGCGCGCGTTCCTGTGTGTGTATGTGGGGGGTAGATTTCTGTTTTGAGTGCCTGTCTCTTGCTTTCTATGAGTGTAATTAGATTGATTTTATGTTTATGTGGAAGTTTGGGAAGCTACAGTTTAACAAGGTGACACACAACAAAAACACGCTCTGAGTAACAAATACCACATTGTGTTCTTCTTAGGTTTATACTATCAAAAGAAAAATGAGATTCATGCATGAACAAATAGCAAAACATATCTCTTAAAACTGTTTCCTAAAACTATTGTTCACTTATGTACTCTGTGTAAATATTTTATGAAATAGACATTATCAGCAGGAATATGTTTGGCCCACCCCCAGCTGTTCTAGAGGCCCTTGATTCTAGATTTTCAGTACTTATAACATCAGCATGTTCATTAAAGTGAATACAAAATAATTCCCTATTCTTTTTTACTCTGTGTCTTTTATTTACTACTAGCCCAGGCTTGGCTGTAATCCACAGTGTTTTATGTAGGGAGTAGTGGATTGCTTGGGAGTGCCTGGCCTACATTCACTCCATAAATGTAATTACCCTGCCTTTGTTTCCTAGACCTCAAACAAAATCATTTTTTAGTCCTTTATTCTGTCTGGACTGAATTCTGGTCTCACATTTCTGCTTGGCTCGCCAGTTCAGTTCCCACGCAGTGACGTGCTCTAACCACTTGGGCCTCTCTACTATGCATCTGCTACTTGGTTGAAAATTAAATTTCTAGGAGACAACAGTTTTCATTCAAAATCTCTTTCTTCTAAATCTCTTCTGCAGAGCTTCCATTCTAGATGTTTGTTGTTGTTTCTCTTGTTGTTTTTTTCCCCCTGTTTCTTTCTTTTTCTTTTTGTTGCAATGAAACTCAGCAACTGATTTTACAAATCTTTGTAATAAACTCTTATGGAGCACAATAAACAAGCTCTCACTGAGTATACTGAGTTGAGGAATCTTCTAATCAAATCAGTAGCAAAGGACATCAGCGTTACTTGAAAGGCTATAGTTAATTCATGGATTTAATTAAGATCAGGTTAATGTCACCAGAGCAGACCCAGTGTATAGGAATATGCTGAATAGAAAGGCCAGCCATATAGGTGACAGCTGTAATGACTTGGGTTTTTGAATGTAGTACAAATTGTCATGCTGGGTTTTTTTTTATTCTAAAACCTGTTTTCAAATGTAAAGCTGGAGTAAATTGTTTCTTGGGTATATGTTTCAGAGAGTTCACCACTACAGGAATATGTAAATGGATTGGAAAAAGGCAAGCCTGGCATTGAGGCTTTTATCAGTACTCACCTGAAAAATGACGTCACTTCCCCAAGCAGTATCCTCAAGCAAGAGGTTGGAATGGGTCAAGGGCAGCTGATGAGCTGAGCTCTGAACTACCAACTGAAGGAGCTGGGAAGTGTTCAAAAAATAAGGAGCTTTGATAGTGTACCATAAGTAATGAAGCAGGGTTCAAATGCTGCATCCTAGAAAACTGTGAAATATACCATGCCTCAAATAATGCAGAAAGCCTAGGTCTAGAGTCAAATAAGATGTCTGGACTTAAGGTACACAATCTCAAAGTGCAAACACATGGATATTTGTGGTACATGCATGATAGGTCACCTTGTTGTCCAGTTTAAAAAGCTATTTATCATAGTCATGATTAAAGAAAGGTCTGTTTGACTTTTAAATCAACACTGTACACTATAATATGCTCCTTCCTAACAGATTTTCTATACATGATACAGATATGAAGAGTTTAAATAAGACTAAACATTCAGATATTTGTTATAATGAATAAATACAAATTGTGCTGTGTATATATCTATAAATAATTAATAGCATAATTTCAAAATTCCCAGTTTTTCTATATTTAAATGAAATTATAATGTTAAATCTAGTGTGGCTTTGCTGTTTCTCAGATGTATTTTTAATCCCACTGTCCTATTTCTGGAAAAAGAGGCACACTGATGAGTTGCAGGTAGACTATTTACATCTACAAGGGAATAGCAGTTCACTGAGCCCCTCTTAAATGCTGGTGTACTCTAGGACTATAGCATTACTCAGGGACTTTATGCTGTGTCACAGAATGGACTTAAAGGATGCAGTGTAATGAATGCTACAATGAAGCTGGATGCAGAACACATAAACACGTTACCAAGTGTAATTAGACAGACTCTTTTTCTAGTATTAGTTGGAGATTTGTACACTTAACACTATTGCCTTAGGTAGTTTTCTTCCTTATTCCATCTAAGTAAGTTTTAAATATCACTAGAGCATCTGCATATAATTTGTATCTGAAAAAGTAGAAAACCTATTTCATGACAATTTTAAAGGAGAAAGTAAAGAATTATGATGACTCAAATATTTTCAATTACTACAATTATGATCATTAGAAGTAAAAATGGCTAAAAAGGTACTTGGTTTAGTAGCAACTTGATGTCCACAGACAAGATTTCCTAGATGCCCATTTTTTAGCTTTTGTTAGGTTGACTATACACCATCCAAAGTTACTTATTGGAAACTTAGTCTCCTAATCTGAATGTCAATACAAAAGATGTCAGGGCCCATGGAAAGATCCAGGATCAGATGAGGTCATAGGATGGGTCGCTATGATAATTTCATGTTATAGGTAGAGGAAGAGATCCCACTGATTAGATTTTTAGCAGTGAGAAGCCTAGACATGATACTGCAAGTGTTAATGTGTGATATCATGGACTTGGAAAAATCTACAGAATTGTAGAACAAAAAGATTGAATCACAGTGTAGATTGGATTTATATTTACACAATACATTCACACTGGTTCCTCAGTTTGAATAGATAAAAAACATTGATATCATGTGTTAATGACAAGAAGAACAATGGCAGTTAGTAACTTGAATAGAAATGGCTTTCTATCCATCTTTTCTGTAAACCTAACTATATCTGCCCTTGTGAACTGTCTTGTAATGTTTTTAAATGTTGCTGGTAAATTGCAAAGCATGATTATATTGCTATAGAGAAAGGTGCCCTGAGAAAACACATATGGAGTACATAAGGGCAGTAGAAACAAGTGACTTTGTTTCTTCTTAATAAGTAAATATGAACTTGTATGGTCATATTCTCTTACTCTAGTATAGTAACTAATGACTCCCAAACAATTATCTTATAATTTCATTTGTTTTCTTCATGACCATCTATTCAGTTGTTTTGATAATTACTAAGAGAGCTCTTTCCTCATGTGTATGGAGTATATAAGTAATGATTCCCATTTATTTATCCCATTGTCTAATCTTAAAGTGATATGAAGAAATGCCATTGAAGGAATATACAAGAAACAAAGGACAAAAAGACTCCAATGGCTCAAAGACAAGTGTAAAGTAGGCAGTGATTTTTCCAGAACTCTACTTCAGAGAGATTTGAAGAATGGATCCTACAATCTATTCACCTACTATTGATTTTGCTCTTATCAACAATGCCACATACATTGACATTATTTATCCCAATTTCCCCCCAAACAATGCTGTATCACATACCAAATTCTAATGAGAACTTCAGTGTCTCTTCTCCTTGGGGGTTTCAATTAGAAGATCAAAATATTTGGCCCAACAAGTTTAATAAACACTACTTATAGTTTTGAAAAATAATTTCCATTAAGACCATGTGGATGGCACAGGTGGGCAGTGCACTATGTCCCAGTGGAAGTATTTGAGTTTGAAGCTATTTTTTGTGTCACATGCTATGGATTGATTGTGCTGAGGAAGCCCAGGCTGCATGTTATGAGCAATGGATTCCTCCTCCACTTCCTGAGTGGGAAGCTGTGGAGGATGCATGGGAGCCCTGGACGAACAGTATAGGAGCACTTGTATTGAATGTGGGCATTAATAGCTGTTCTTATTGTCTACTAAGTCACACAGTTGCAGAGGCTTGCCAACATTGATCCTTTAAAAGCAGAAAGGGCTCAACTCTGAGCATGATGTGTCCATCCCTCATTGAGCAGTGCATACTGCTGACTGTGCAGCTTTATCAGCATTTTCTAAGCCTTCTGATAATGGTCCTTAAATCAGGTGATATGAGAGTGATTAGTTTTATGATGTCTGTGAGGCCTAAGCTATGCAAAAATTCATCAAAAAAAACCTGAAACACTCCAATGCACATTCAAGATAATTTAAAAAATAACATCACATGTAATTGTGAAACCTGCATGGATGAATTGCTGTCCACTTCTATCACTGAAAACTTGAGACTGAGGCTGACCTACCCCATTCCAGTCTCACTGTACCTGGTGGTGAATGTGGAAGCCAGCAATATTATCTTTTATCATGAAATTGAGACCAAACACTGCTCACAGCTCAGTCTGGTGACAGGAAATAAGAGTGTGCCAGACCCCACTGTCCAGGGAGTAGAACCTTTGGAAATATTACATGGTCTTCTTGTCAGTAATAGTAAAATTTGAGCTGCCCTTTGTCAGAGACTGTGGCACAGCTCAAACTAGATCTTTCCTGGCTCCAGATTCCCAGGACACTAGTGCCATTGGTACAATGTGCTGGACATGTCATTGTGCCTCCCAGTGCATCCTCCCTCCTGGTTCAAGGTGTGATAGGAAATAGATCATTGCCCACAGTGATGAAGCACTCTGAACGTAGAGCTAGTAGCCTACCACTCTAGAGGACAAAGACTCTGACAGACTGACAACCTGCAGGTGCTTTTTCACTGTGTCTATCCCATGAAAAAAATACAGTCAGAGAAAAAGATGTGTGAGCTGGAGGGAAAGAGGCCAGGAGGGGGAGACTGAGATAGGCAGACAGACAGGGAGACAGAAAAGGAGACAATCAGACAGGGAGATAGGGAGATAAGGAGATAGAGATAAAGAGAGAGAGCATCCAAGGTGACAGTGTTGGTTGATTAATGACAATGGAGCCATTCTGAGAGACATACCTCTTTAAGGTCCTATCCCTCTGCACCCCCATAGAAAACATGAAATTTCTAAATGTACTTGAGGGATATAGTTATGATCCTAAAGGCAGAAGCAGAGGGTCTAAAACCCACACTTCCCGAGGTATCACATCTTGGGTCTGTTGGTACCATTCTTCATTCAGATTTCAGCATCTATAAAGTGGGGCTAATTACTAGCTTTGTATAGTCTGATGGGTTAAATTGATGCACGTAGTGCTTTGAGGATACTGGGTACTTGAGACATGTCAATATGCACACAGAGCCATTTGAGAGCAGAGTAAAGTTCTCCTGACCTCATGTTTTCTATAGCTTCCTTTCCCTCTTTACTATAGCACTAAGAACTTTTAATTAAAATATTCTGTTTTCAGGTCTGCCTCACCAATTAATGGGTCTTAAGACTTTGTGTTCAGATGCCTGGCCAGACTCTGTGAGCACAAGAAGATGCTGCACATTTCTTAACATGGACCAGCAAGAAAGCAGATCATTTTGTCAAACTCCGTGTTCTTCCCTTTAAAACAGTGCCTGACTTTCTACCTACCACCTCAGAGGCTGTGCATTCCCTGAACCCAGCCTGGTTCAGCAACAACAGCTTACACTTACAACAGTGATTCTGGGCCCATGAGCTCAGTTGTTTTGAGTATTCCACCCCATTAATTCTGAGATCTTCAATGGGGGGGGGGGTTATTAACTCATCTCTCCTGCAGTAGGACCATGGAAAGAGCCCTTTTCTGTTCAGTATTGATTGCTATAAAAACTCATGTTGAGATCAAGAGTGGCATGGATGAAAACCTGTGTTCTAACTGGAGAAGGCTCAATGATATATCTGAGATGTAACGTGCTCCATAGTTGTCCTCTATTTGAATGAATATAATTTTTCACTTATCATTGAAGTTAAAATATGGAGAGAATGAGTGTTGTATGGCTTCTGTGTGGTGAAACAATGGCAGTTTTCTTGTTCACGGCTCTGGAGACTGAATTATGAGATCTAGATTCCAGCAGAGTTCTGAAACTTCTGGGTTTTTTTGGGGGGGAGTACAGATGGCTATCCACCTTCTCACATGGTCTCACGTCATCTCTCATGTGTTACTCGCTCTGTGTCTCCATTGTCTGGATTTCTTTTTTCTACAAGGATTATATCAACCTCACTGTAACTGACCACCTCCCAAGAAACTGTCTCCAAAGGAGTCACATTCTGTAGTCTCTGAGACTAGAACTTCAGTGTGTGAATGGGCATCCATAGCTCAGCCAGTAACAGTTTTACTGGTTAAACTCTAATTTTGGTACTTGGATTTACAGTAAGCAAAGTATAACAGCATACTAAGAACCCCACCCAATCTGAGATTCTAAGACTTTCCGAGCAAGCATTATAACATATATTCATTTGTACAGTAAATCATACTGTTTCAGTAACTCATCTAGAGAATACAGAGGATATAAACACAAGGTTTTTGGCCTTATCCTTAGCAGTCTTTTCTGAGCCAACTGAAAGCTGATGCCCAAATAATTATCAGACACAAAATAAAGGCCCCAGAAAACAGAGCTGCCAGTCAGGACAAGTTACTGTGGTCCAGGTGACTGATGCACTCTATGGAGAGTATATGACTAAACTGGGCTTAATGCATGGTGACATTTGAACACAGTTTTACAAAGATAAAACCAGTAAATCAAGTCAAAACAAAACAAACAACAAAGAACACGTGTGGGAGAAGAAAGACAGTGGTGTTTCTTGAGACAATGGTATGGGATAGAATTCTGCTAAGTGAGGTTCTAAACAGACAGCTGGAGGTGCCATGGGGTTACAGAAAGGAGAGCCATTATTTCCATATTATAATTTCAATGAGAAGTAAAAAATATTTTCATTCAAATAGAGAAAAACTATGGAGCACATTACATTTCATGTGTATCATTGAGTCTTCTACAGTTAGAACAGATCTTTTCATCCATGCCACTCTTGGTCTCAGCATCAGTTTTTACAGCAATATTAAATCAAGCCTGTGTGGAGAGACAATGGAAGATAGGGGTAACCTGAGGATTTTAATGTTTCTTAGGCAAACATTGATATTGATGTAAAAATCCACCTTTAGAGCCTGGTTATGCAGTGGATTGAAGAAGTGAACCTAACTGGGGGAAGAGGAAAATAGGATCACTTAAATAATTTTCATTTGTTGATGGAAGCCTAGAGAATATGAAGAAGCAATTAAAAGTGAAGATTGGGTGCCACTGAGGTACTATGCCATTGATACTAAGAAACAGTTAGATAGGAAAGGTGAGGGGAATGAAGGGCACTGTCATTGTGTCTGCAGAGAAGACAGAAGGGGCAGAAACAGAAGAAGAAGGAAGGGAGCGGACTCACGCTCAGAATATCAGAAGGATATTGGTGTGCTGTCATTTTCTGACACTGGTGTGCTGCCGTTTGCGAGATGTGGCATCTGCAGGTAGCCTGTGCTGGGGAGGTGACGGAGATGTCAGATGGAAAGCGGAAGCCATTCTGAGGTTCTTGAATGACAAGCCTTCCACTTGCTGGTCCAGAGACAAAATGGGATCTGGAAAAAGGAGGTTGATGTGTGTGTGTGTGTGTGTGTGTGTGTGT
>CABHPP010028368.1:0-10411 GCA_902168425.1 Peromyscus attwateri | reverse complement strand
ATTCATCCACAAAAACATAACTCCTTTGCACACTCTTTTTAAAATTTTATTTTCCATTAGCTTATAAAGCACTATATTATAATACAGATCTTTATACAGCCTCAGTTTCTGTTTTAACCCTCCCTAAAACCCAGAACTTTCCTCCATCTCTTTTTAAATCTTTTCATACCTCATATTCTCCCCCACTACTTTAGTTAAACTTTGTAAATATATGCAAATGTTTAATTAAAATAATAAAGGTAGCTCTGGAAGACTGCATCAGATGTATCATTTAAAGACTTCGTTTTTACATTAATTACTCTTATATTACTTTTATTTGTTGTGTGTGTGTGTGTGTGTGTGTGTGTGTGTGTGTGTGTGTGTATTAAATCTATCTATCTCTGTGTGTGTGCCTGTGGGTATGCGGATGTGCATGTACACGTGTACACATTCATGTAGAAGCTAGATAACAATGTCTCTTGTCTTCCTCAATTGCTCTCCATTTTAATTTTGAGTCAGAGTCTCCCAATAAAGCTGACTTTCACCAATTTGGCTAGGTTGACTGGCCAATGAGCTCCAGCTATCTAGTTTCCACCATTTCCCTCTGGAGCTACAGATAATTGACAAAATGCCCATATTTTCACAAGTCTGTCTGGGTTTGAACTCAGCTCCTTATGATTGCCTAGCATCTACTTTACTTTCTGAATTATTTCCTTAGCTGCAACACTTTGTTTTAAAACTAAAAAATTAGAAAACTTATTAATTAGATAAAGAAGTAAATAAAATGTGAAAGAGAGTTATGAGTCTTGGTGGTGAGATAGCATTAACTTAAAAAAGTGTATATTTTAATAATCATAGATTCACATTTATAAAGCAACTTGTCAAAATGTTTCAATGATTATTAAGCAAAATATAAAAGTAAGTCATATTCAAATTCAAGCTCACATGGAGATTTTAAAATCATTTAAAGAAATGTATCTTCTGAAAATAGCTAGCAGATTTAGTAATACGAGATTGGTATATCAAGCAAACAGCAATTGAACTATAAAAATATTAACATTTCAAATGATAGTACATTGTGAAATTATGCAATAACTTGTGGCTGGAGCGATGGTTCAGCAATTAAGAGGACTTGCTGTTCTTCCAGAGGACCTGAGTTCAAATACAACACTCACATCAGGTGACTCACAACCACCTGTAGCTACAAATCCAAGGAATCTGACACCCTCTTCTCACTTTTGTGGGCACTTATATGTGCTTATATGTGGTACAC
This sequence comes from Peromyscus attwateri, assembly GCA_902168425.1. NCBI lineage: Eukaryota > Metazoa > Chordata > Mammalia > Rodentia > Cricetidae > Peromyscus > Peromyscus attwateri. The sequence continues at coordinate 9,159 of CABHPP010028368.1, read as the reverse complement.
ATCGAGGCATGCAGCCAGAAACAAATTCACATAAGTAAGAATAAGCAAAAATCATTAAAAATCATTTAAAAATCTAGACAAAACACTTTCCTGCCGGGCGGTGGTGGTGGTGGTGGTGGTGGTGGTGGTGGTGGTGGTGGTGGTGGTGGTGCACGCCTTTAATACCAGCACTTGGGAGGCAGAGCCAGGCGGATCTCTGTGAGTTCAAGGCCAGCCTGGGCTACCAAGTGAGTTCCAGGACAGGCCCAAAGCTACACAGAGAAACCCTGTCTTGAAAAAACCAAAAAAAAAAAAAACAACAACAACAACAAAAAACACTTTCCTGCAATCACTAAAACTCAAAAATTATAAAATCACCACCAGGGAGTTTTCAAATTTTTATTTATAAAGCAAATAATCTTTAAAGGGCTAACCAGAAATGCTTGCATATCATATGTGGCTCTTGATCTCACCACATTACCTTAGTGAATATTAGACCTTAATATTTATTCCCTTGTAATTAGAAGATCATTTACTGTCTAGGAAATTTTGTAACACCAACAGAGCAATGGCAATAACAATTTTTAAATAAATATTTCACAGATTTTTAAAGAAATCTATTCTTTACTTCCTGTTCAAAGCCACCCAATAAAATTATAAGATAAAGAAAATGACTCATGTACTTTCTTTCTAGAAGGTATATTCATTTTCAGTAAATCAGTAGAAGATTTAAGAAAAGCTAGTAAATACACACAATTCACTTCAAGGTGTCCGGACTATTTATTGTGTGAATGGCAAATGGGTTTCTGCATTCATGATATCTGCACAAAGAATATCGGTGCCATTAAATTACCTGCACTAATGCCTTTTAAAAATACAGTTTGGATGTAGACATTTCCAGTGATTTTTCTATGCAATGCCTGATTGCCTGTAGACAAAGGCCTTTTATTTGAATTTTCATAATGTTAAAAATATAAATATGACCTTCTTTATATTTTGCTTCAAATCAGTCTCAGCATAAAAGTGAGTTTTTAAAATTTATTACACATAGAAAATATTGACATGTAGTTTCAATTTTGTTGTAGCTCTCAGGAATCAAACGCATATAATTAATTATTTAACAAACATCAAATGATAAAGGTAGAGAGAAAACATGTTAATGGTGTTTATAAAGAATAGACTGATATTAAACCCATAATTACCTGTTAGTTAAAGTATGACATTAGCTGAGATGAAGGTCAGTTCATCCTGGAGACATATTCAACTGCTCAGAGTGCTGAGCAATAAGGTTGTATTTTATTTTACAGTGACTAAATGAATAAGTTTTCAATGCATTAATAAGTAACAGTACATTATATATAAATACAATTGTGTGAGTAAAAAGTGATACAGATATATCAGTGACATAATTTCCCCCTCAAATGCTGTATCTTTCAATTACTCAGAAGAGGAAGAGAAGAAGATTTATAGTTTTTCCAAAACAAATATGTAATTGAAAAAAGGCATATAAAATGATTATCAGTAAAACTAATTACCAAGAAAATGCAAAGGATGCCACAATGAGACAGTATCTTGTACACCTGGACGTATACATATTAGTAAAAGAAAAAAATTGACATGACAACAAATGCCATCAAGGCTGTGAGGAAAAAGAACCATTATACATGCATGATGGGGAAATGGAAAGGTATTTCTGAAAAATTAAAATGTACACTGTAACCTAAAAGCCCCACTTCTGGTACATATTTGCCATTTAAATCAGTATCTCAGAGACCACTTCATCTCTGTTGTTAACATTACTCACCATGACCAAGATATAGGGATGTGAAAACAATGTATCCATTTCTAGTTATGTTAAAAAATAGAAAATTACTCATCTATAGTAAGTAAAGAAGTTGCTTCATTGAAATGGCATAAATAAACTAGGAAGGCTATGTTCTAGTGAAATAAGCCAAACATAGGAAACATAGACAGGATCTCATTTTCATATAAATGTAAAACAAGAGTCAAATTTATTGAAGCAATTCTTTTATCTTGAACACTGTGGATATCATGTTGTTATGAATTCACAAACAGTATTTTAATTTTAGTAGGCTTTATTTTTAGGATAATTTTAGATAATTCCTATGATACAATCTTACATTAGTATGTTATAATTATCATAGTCAAGAGAACTTTTATTATTTATTGTTAATTCAAATCTATATTCCACTTTCTTTAACCATAGTTAATGTCATTTTTCTGTTCTAGCAAATAATTTAGAATACCAAGTGGCCGTTAGTTATCGGGTCTTCTTAGGAAACTCAGGGCTGCAACAGTGATTCAGACAGTCCTTGATTTTGATGTCTTTCATAGATTTTATGAGTACTTGCTGGGTGCTTTGTAGAACGTTCCCATATTATGCTTTATTATATGCTTTTACATGAGTTAAAGCAGATGTTAAACATGCGATAGCAGATAAAGGTCATAGGGAAAAGGCATCATCTTAAGTAAGATTAAATTACAGATTCATGAGACTGTACACATTAACTCAATCACCTGCCTGTAGTACTGCATTTCATTTTAGTCTCCACAAAGTCAACACTTTCTTTGTTGTGTTTTATGAAAGTAAATCCCAATCTTTAGTTAACAGTTAAGCATCAAAGAACTTTGCCTGTTCTCATAACAGTTAAGTAGATTGTGAATCATTTGGCCTTCTGCAGTAGATACTTCTTGTCTTCTCCAACCACTGACTAGTTCAGTAACATATTTATAACAGTGAGATTAGTGGGATCCATTTTGTTTTGGTCTTTGTATAAAACACTAACCATTTTGTTACTCTGTTTATTCCAGTTTCTCCCACTTAGGACACTTACATAGACCCCTGTCTCTTTCACAGAATGTACTGGCTATAAATTGTTTTTAATACCTTTTATATGCACTGACATTAAAAGACATTTTCATTTCATCTCTTTTATTCTTCTTTCCCACACATTAGCCATTTATCCATGGGATTCTACTTCTATTCTTGGGGAATGTTGATAAACTGAGATATGGATACTAGGTGTGCCAATTGCTACTGATGAATTTATGCCAGGGCTTCTAAACTAGTGATAACAGAACTCATGCTCGCATTTACTTGTATGATACAGACATCTGTAAACATGTCTGTGTGCACACATCTGTATCTACATTAATTGCAAGTGAACATTGACAGCTCCATCTGGAATCTATGAACACATTGATCTTTCTAACCTCTTTTACTCATTTGTGTGCAACCTCCCACTCTATTAGAAAAAAGCCTGCCTGTCTTTCACCATCTGACATTTGTTGACTTAAATGATGAGTACTGATATACGTGTATTTAACTATAAACTCACTGTAGAAAACATAACAGCCAAGACCACTGTGTTTATATGCAATTTTTTCACATTTACTTTTGTAACATCCACTGGCTTCCAAGGTAATTTGATCAATGATATTTTTCATAACCAACTTCAGTGAAACTATTCACAAATTTAATGTTATATTTTTTCAGTCTGAATTCTGGTACTGCTCATCTATTGTTTTTGGAAATGTGTGTATGCTAATGTTCCTTCTTCTTTCTGGAAATGGTACATGTTTGTTTGTTTGTTTGTTTGTTTTAATTGAAAATAGATTCTTCTCTCATACAATACATCCCACGAACAGTTTCCCCTCCATCCACTTCTCCTAGTTCCCCTCCCATCTCTCCTCTCCCCTAGACTTACCCCCCCCCATTTCCTCACCAGAAAAAAAAAACAAAAAAACAAAAAAACAAAAAAAAAAACATGCCTCCAACAGAATACAGCCAAACAGGGTAAAACAAGATACAATAAGACCAGGTGAAAGCCCTCATATCAAGGCTGGACAAGGCAACCCAATACGAGGGAAAGAGTCTCAAGAGGAGGCAAAAAAGTCAGAGATACACCCCTACACCCCTCCCACTGGTAGTAGTCTCACAAAACACCAAGCTACCAGTCATAACATATACACAGAAGACCTACCTGGTGCAGGCCCATGTGGGCCTGTTGCTTGCCATTTCAATCTCTGTGAGTCAACTCAAGCTTTGCTTAGTTGATATAGTGGGCCATGTTCTCCTGATATCCTCCATCCCCTATGGTTACTACTGCCTTTCCTCCCTCTCTTCCCTGGGGTTCTCCAAACTCTTAGGAGAGGTACTCAAAAGAGACCTCCAAGTCAGAGTCTCTCTCTGTGTAGTGTCTGACTGTGACTCTCTGTACCCATTCCCATCTTCTGCCAGAGGAAGCCTCTTTGATGGTGACTGGACAAGGCACATATCTTAGGTCCCTGACTATTCAGTCTTTGGTTCCAGCCCTCTAGGAAGTGTAGGGTATGGGCTTCTTCTCCTAGAATGGAACCTCAAGTTCAGCCAAACATTGCTTGGCCACCCCTGCAAGTTCTGTGCCACCATTGCCACAGAGTATCTTGCAGGCATAACGTAATGTAGGTGTAGGTTTTTGTGGCTGGGTTGGTGTCCAGGTTTCTCTTCCCATAGCCTACAAAGTACTTTCTTGAGCCAAAGAGACTAGAACATATGGCCGAGGGCTTTAAGCCTGCACCAGCTCTACCTCTCTATGTTTAATGAGTTGTGTAGAAGTTGTCCTCAGCAATGGGGCCTGCTGTCAGTTTTGAGAGAGTGACCTTTTGCACTAACATCAACCACAGCTGGTTAGGGATCTCCATGGGACCTCCTTGGCCAACAACTCAACTGAACTTAACTCAATCTCACTACTGGAAGCCTTGATTGGCTACAAAAGATGGTCAGTTTAGACTCTTTATCCTCCATTGCTAGGAGTCCGCAATAGGGTCCCATTCATAGATTCCAGGCAGTTTCCACTAAACTAAGTTTCCACACCATATCCCGGTCTGTCTCAGCACTCTCTCCCTCCATCCCTCCCCTCCTACCACAGATACCTCCAGCTCCCATCCCCACTCACCCCATCTCCCCACAGAATCTATTCTATTTCTTCTTCCCTGAGAGATACATGCTTCCTGGGAAAACTCTCCTCTTCACATAGCATTGCGGGTCTGTGGATTACAGCTTATTATTTACTACTTGTTTTAGTAGATATATAGTTATTCTATGTATAAAATGTTACACAAAATCATTTTTGGTTGCATGTAAGTTTCTAAGCTTCATCCTTCTAAATTTCCCTTCCATGAAACCAATATATCATGTTAAATATCGACTTTCTACACTGACTTCACTCATAAACCAATGTGCATTTTATGTGTTTGTATCTATACATGTTTGTGGGTGTTTGCAAATGTGTTCATTCATGCATTATGATGTGCATAGAGAGCAGAGATCAAAGTGAAAAACATTTTTTTTTACATGGGTGTTAGCTACCTCCCCATCTGCAAGTAAATTTCTGTTCAGTCTAGGATATTTTTGCTCTTTACTTTGCTGGGTGTTCTTTGAACATCTTGAATCTGTGTACATTTTAAAAAAATAATCAGCTACCGTCATTTTTTTTTCTATTTTATTTTCTCTCATTTTTTTTGGCTATTCCAGTGGCATAAGTGTTATCCCACTTTAAATTAAATGAAGTCCTTACATGGTTTGTTATAGTCATCTTCCCTCCTCATTTCCTCATGTAAATCACACACACACACACACACACACACACACACACTCATTCACTTACATCAACCTGTTCTTCTTCCAACTCCATTTCTGTCTCCTTAATCCATCTGTTTATTATGGCTCTCTCAGCTATTATTGTGATAACAGCTGCTGATGTGGAGTTAGGGCATTGATGTGGTGAGCTTTCCATATCATAGAAGAAGAAAATCTTTACTTGTAGTGGATCTATGCCACTGAGTTTCAGTCTTTTCAAGGGGTTTTTATCTGGTTATTTGAAAGAGTAAGGAAAGAAGAGCTTGAACTGAATAAATGTGTTTCTTTTTCTTGGATGGTAATAGATAATTCTTTCCCACTAATATTGTAGACCTGGTTGAGGATATTTTGAAATGTTTTACACTTCCCCTGTCAGACCCTAGGAAGGCTTTCATGACACTGATGTGGTTTGGGTGAAGTGTGGTTGTGCTTCTTGAAGGCTCACATATTGGTATCTTGGTCCACGGTGTCATAATATTACAGAGGTGGACCTTAGTGTAGAAGTCATGAGGTTAATGGGATGATGCTGTGCTCACTGAATGGGCTGGAACTCAAAAGAATGCATTTAATTTTATGTCCAAGGGTTATTATAACATAAACTTACTCCTTGTGCTTGACACCTTTTCATGTGGGATTTTTCAATGTTTTGCTTCTCTGTCATGTTCCAATGCAGCCAGAAGGCCTTTCCTCAGATGCTGAATCTATGCTGGTCTATAATGTGCAGGTACCAGAATCATCAGGTCTGTAATCTTTTTTTCTTTCTATGTTATCCAGTGTCAGATTTATGTTTTGCTTTGTTTTTGTTCAAAAAAATTAAATGACACATGTCTTCATGATGATATATGGGCAAGATTCTGGGTATAAATCTGAGAAACAACTCCAGGCCTATTTATTTAAGGCTGAAGCCCTTTGGAAAATATCAGTCTACTTCTAGTATTGGAACAACATATCAACTTAAACATTCCTTACAACCAGTTCCTGATTCATTTAGATAGATGTCCATTGTCATTCTTTGTATGAATGCTTCTTTGCATAGAATGGAGTCATATCCCATAAACTCATAAGCTGAATACATGAAGTTAAAATTATGGTTAACATATGTGACTTATCTAACATCACAGGTTGCCTGCAGAATATAAAGGGTATAGGTTGTTCCCCCCCCATATTGTTTGTGTGAGTGGGAGATGAGGATTGATGCTGTTGCTATTTTTCAAGAGAGCATCACACCTTACAATACAAGCCTGAGAAAAGACACAGCTTGAAATTCAAGTATAATTTTCTACTAAATGCATACCATCCATGTGCCATCTGAAAATAATAACTTGAGGCATGGTAGATGTGACATCATACTTCTTTATTTCAGATTCCGGTTGGTTGCTTTCCTGTGAAGTATCAATTCTCTTGAACTTTCTAGCAAGGTCACTGTCATTAACTTTCAATATGTCTCATATTTTTCTTATTGTAAACAGGGATCAATATCTTTAGAGTTTTGATTATCGGAGTTGAAACAAATCCCCATGTTTACTATTTCCCACTGAAATAACATATATAAAATATTTTTCTAAAGGATACTTATCATGGTCTTGATTGAAGATACAATGACCCTGTCTGAATCCTGTGCTTACCTTGCTAATAAAATAAAAGCAAGTATATAAAGGATTATACATGACGAGAATCCCCAAATGTGGAGTCCTTCCTGACAGGAACTATAGGCCTCCCTGTCTATCAAGTGTTATCTTATGCTGCTTTCCTTCAAATAATATCTGGTGCATGAGAAAATGACTTGGAATGTCCTGAGACAGGTTGTGGATATTAACTACAGTTCCTCTTTGATAATGACTATGAAACTTTATGGTTCACCTTTTTGTCCTTCAAATTCTTCCCTCATTTTCAGTGTGGCTGTTATGCCCTCTAGTTCCCTCATCAGAATGAAACATTTCTCTTTCCCCGTATTTTAGCAAGAACTGTATTTCCTATTCTTTCCTGGTAAGACTCCTTACATATTCCCTCATCATAATAATAATCTCTATGCCTTGAACTATTTACCTACTAGTTTGTTTACAATAATGCTCTATAAATTCAGTGAGAGCATATCAAAACAAACTACATAAATAAAGATTGTAATATAATGCATAAAACAGTGGGCAAATAATAAAGGATATTAACTAAATTTTTCTCGGTTATTTTTTGAGTGATGCTTATCTCATTAACACATTTGCATGTCCTCTTTTTTGCTAAACACTGGGAAATTTTTGCTTCAAGTCTACTTTGGTCAAAAGACACTGCCACTCCGAGTCAGATCATGGTACAATAACACCTCCACACACAGGCATGTCAGAAGGACCCAGGCTGATTATCATTGCTGAGAAAATTTCTACTTTTTGCTGCCTATGAATGCTGCTTGCACACTGTACTTGTCTTCATGCCTTGACCTATGATGAGCAGAGGAGTCCCTGGAGCCAGCACTGCAGCAGTTGTGGCAGAGAAAGCATGGAGAACTGCACCCTAGCTCGTAAAGATTGTTCTGAACAGAAACAAGATCTCTTTTGCTCATTTTTAAATGCAAGTAAGAAAAGACACATCAAGGCTTACACCTGACAAAACACAGGAATCAAATAGTCTCCGAAAGCAATATAATTTTGAAATGGGAAAATAAAAATGTCAGGAGAAGGTTGTGTGGCTTTTTTTTGTAATATTAGTAAATCAAATGAATGATTTCCTCAAGAGATTGTTTCTGTATCAAAGGCAAATAAACATAAACACCTATATTAAAACTGTACCACACCTGGCTCTCAAATGAGCTGCAGTTGCTTCTTTTAATAATAGGGGAATGCTGAAGTAGGCAGCTTTTTATTTTGTAAAACAGATGATGTTGGGAAAGTTACATGTATATTATGTACAAGATAATGATAGTTTCTGATTAAAAACGAGACTCTTGTTGCTAGTAGGCTTGCAGAAAAGCTGTTGTACCGTTTCCTGGGTTACCTTAGGCACTGACAAATCTACAAAATTATTGACATTTCCATTTGCCTGTAGGTATGATTATTTATAGCTGAAAACCTTATTTAAAGTAAGGGGATACAAATTTACATATGCAAAGACAAATTACACCTCAGTAAAAGAAGTCCTCATTTTCAGATTCATTGCTTTTATATTATCACTTAAAGGGCCACTCAAATTGATTCCATAAGAAAGGAGTTACTGAATATAGAGGGGTAATATTTTTGTAGGTCTGAATCCTAGGACCTACCTTGATTACCAGGCTAATAAGAACATTTGCTTCTTTGCCTTGGTTTTTTCTCAACCATTCTTCCATAGCACACAGTGAAATCTACTATAGACTGCACTTGCTTTCCAAATGTGTGGTGATGGAATGTTCTGACCAATCTCAGCATTTTAGGTCACAGCTCTCTGTTTCTACCAATTACCTGTTCTATTCCATCTGTGGATACTCTTCTGTATCAGTTCCCATGAGGTCTCTCTCAATATCATTGTCTCTAAGCCAAGAGTAAAGTCAAGGACCATGGTAGGATGACACC
>CABHPP010028343.1:0-11189 GCA_902168425.1 Peromyscus attwateri | reverse complement strand
CTTGTAAAACAGATACAACAGTGTCCCTCAAGGTGAGGATACCATATCAGTAACAACAGAGGAAGCTTTGGTGCTGCTTAGTTTCTGTCACCATGAAGTAGAAAGCAAATTGAGTTTAATCTTTCTGTATTTGTTTCTGAAACACAGCAAATGGTTCAGATATCATTGCAATGTTCTGCAGCAGGTAAGAGACTTAGAATAAAAGGGGAAAACCTGAGTATTCATTCATAATCACCTGCATTTCTGCCAGATGTGGATCAGTGTGTGAAGTGTCCAGAAACTCACTATTCAAATAATGAGAAGAGCCACTGTCAACATAAGACTGTGACATTTCTGGCCTATGATGACCCCTTGGGGGAGATATTCAGTGTCATGTCCTTGGGGTACTCCTCACTCACAGCTGTTGTTCTTGGGATGTTTCTGAAGCACAGAGACATTCCTATTGTCAAGGCCAATAACTGGCATCTCAGGTATATCCTGCTTATCACTCTCATCCTCTGTTTTCTCTGTCCCTTGCTTTACATTGGCCATCCTAGCACAGTCACCTATATCCTACATCAGAACACATTTGGACTTCTGTTCACTGTGGCTCTTTCCACTGTGCTGGCCAAAACTCTCACTGTACTTATAGTTTCAAGATCACTACTCCAGGGAGAATGAGGAGGTGACTGCTGATAGCAAGAGCCCCTAATTTCATCATTCCCATCTGCACCCCACTGCAAGTTGTTCTCTGTGGAAACATTTTCTATGAGAAAATGGTAGCTGTGGTGGTATTGTGTTCCCCAAAATATTGTGCACCCTAATAAACTTATCTGGGGTCAGAGAACAGAAAAGCCACTAGATACTTAGGCAAGAAAATGGTGGCACTCATACATTTAATCCTAGCATTCCAGAGGCAGAAATACCTCCGAATCTCTCTGAATTCAAGGCCACATTGGAAACAGCCAGGCATGTTGACACACGCCTTTAATCCCAGAAAGCCAGCCTTTAATCCCAGGGAGTGATGATAGGAAGCAGAAAGGTATATAAGGCATGAGGACCAGACACTAGAAGCATTTTGGCCTGGTTAAGCCTTTGGCTGGTAAGCATTCAGGCTTCTAGCAGCAGTTCGGCTGAGACCCATTCTGGATGAGGACTCAGAGGCCTCCAGTCTGAGGAAACAAGACCAGCTGAGGATCCGGTGAGGTGAGGTAGCTGTGGCTTGTTCTGGTTCTCTGATCTTCCAGTTCACCCCAATACCTGGCTCAGGTTTGATTTTATTAATAAAAACTTTTAAGATTCATGCTACAGGTAGCCTACAGATGGGAAAAGTTTTTCACCAACTCTACATCAAATACATCAAATGATATAAAGTACTAAAGAAACTAGACATCAACAAACCAAATAATCAAATGAAAAGTTAAGGTATAAATCTAAACAGAGAATTCTTAGTAGAGGAATTTAAATGACTGAGAAACACTCAAAGAAATGCTCAACATCCTTAGCCATCAGGGAAATCAAATCAAAAAGATTTTGAGATTCCATCTTACACCAGTCAGAATGGCTATGATCAATCACACAGGTGACTACTTATGCTGGTGAAGACACGGAGCAAGGGGAACACTCTTCCGTGCTGGTGGGAGTGAAAATTTGTACAGCCACTGTAAAATCAACATAGTGATTCCTCAGAAAATCGAGAACTGACTTACCTCAAGACCCAGCTATACCACTCTTGGGCATAAACCCAAAGGACACTCCATCCTCTCATAAAGAAACTTGCTCAACCCTGATCACAGCAGTGTTATTCATTATAGCTAGAAACTGGAAAAAATCTATATATCCCTCAACCAAAGACTGAATAAAGAAAATGTGGTACATTTACAGAATGAAGTATTATTTATCTGTTAGAAAAAAATGACTTCATGAAATTTGCTGGTAAATGGATGGAACTAGGAAAAAACCATACTTTGTGAGGTAATCCAGAACAAGAAAGACAAACAAGATATATACTCACTTATAAGTGAGCATTAGCTGTTAAGTAGAGGATAATCACACTACATTAAACAGACACAGAGAAGCTAAGTAACAAGTAGGGCTCTAGAGGTCACAAATGGACATCCCTGGGAAGAGAAATGTAACAGATTTTTGTGGGTGTACTGGGGGCAGGTTGGGATGAGAATAGGAGGGATCAGGTGCAGAGTGATGGACACAGGGAGAGAGTATAAGGAGAGCCTACTGGAATAGGTGGATATATATAGGGAACTATGTGGAAATCTAGTGCAGTGGATACTTTCTGAAGCTATGAGGGGACTCTTAGTAATGAAGGATATGGAGCCTTTATTTCACCAGGCTAGGCTCTCACTGTTGGGAATCGGACACCAACCCAGCAACTAAACTTTTCACCCACAACCTGCCCTGCCAACAAGCTGTACTGGTGCAATGGTGGCTCAGAGCTTATGGGGTGGCCAATCAGAAAATTAGAAAATGATGATAAATTAAAATAAAAACAGACAAGCAAAAATTGTATAAAATAAATAAACAAACAGAAGAAAAAAAATCCAAAGAAAAAAGACAAAAAAATCAAGAGAGGAAAAGACATACATTTTCATACACAGAAAATCATGAAAACAAGAAATCAGAAACAATAATTGTGCACAAAAGTCATGTAATCTCAAAAATTTAACATGCCATTAAGTTTATTTTCTTGTTTTCCCTCTACTACTGAGCATGGGGCCTGCACTTAAGAATTGTTTGTATACCCAACGAGACTCTCTTGAAGAAAACTAGTTATTGTATTTGCAACTGGGTTAGTGATGGAGGCTTGTGACAACTTGGAGTTGGCTTGTGTATTAAAGATGAGGGCTTCTGTCCACTTCCCCTCTCAGTGCAGCAACCCATATGTCTTAGTGGTACAGGCCCTGTGCATCCTTCCCAGTCTCTTGAGTTCATTTGTGCATCAGTCCTGCTATGTTTAGAAAGTTTTGCTTCCTCAGTGTCTTCCACTTTCTCTGACTCATATACTCTTTCCACCTCCTCTTCTATGGGGTTCCCTGAGCCCTGAGGGAAGGGACTTTAAGAAGACATCTCATTTAGGACTGAGTGTTCCATGGCTGGAGAGAACATCTCTGATGATAACTTAGTGACACAGTGATCTATGAATATTGCAAAATATCCTTAGGAGACATTACGTTGCTACACGTCTTTAGCAAAACAATAGTATTTGGTTTCCCCCTGGTTCCATGGCCTATCTTGTCTCAGGTTCTTGACATTCCGAGAAGTGTTGGGTTCCATCTCACGGAGTGAACCTAAAATCCAACCAGATATTGGTTGTTTAGTCCCACAAGCTTTGAGCCATTTTGCACCAGTATATCTTGCAGGCAGGACATCATTGTTGATTGGAGTGTCTATGATTAGGTTGTTGTTTACCTCCATGCAATCTCCCTGTAGACTGCCTTCCAGTTCCGTGAACACTAGCGTATAGGAACAAAGATTCTAGATAGGCACTAGTTCAACTTCTCCATGTTCAATGAATCCTGTAGAGTTGTCTTCAGCAATGGGGTTTTACCGTCAATTTGTGGAGAGCAACCAATAGTTTTGGCAGTATCCTGGGTTGTTTGGGCATTTCCAGAGTGCCTGTTTTGCTAACAACTCAGTTAACCCAACCCAGAACTGGAAGTTTTGTGTGTTGGTGAGAAGTATTTTGTTGGGGCTTTCTCTCCCCTGTTTTTTGGTGATCCCATTGAGATTTCTTTCATATATGTATATATTTTAAGAAGCTGCTACTGTATTAAATTCATATATGACTTAAAAGGCTCTTTGTTTTATTTCTTTAATACTATGAAAAACCCTGAATGTGAACCTCCCAATAACTTGAGTTCTAAGAGGGTAAGCAAAGATTCAGTTGCCTTATATCTGTGATAATTTCTGTCCATGAGTTAGAAGTAGGTCTTCAGATCTCCTAGAACTCAACTTTCAATCTGCACAACCATGAAAAATAAAATGTTTCTTGATCAAGCCACTAGTTTCTAAAACATTGTTTAATTCAAAAACTTCCAGGCGATTCAACCTGTTTGAACATCAGTTGACATTTCTATAACAACTCATTTTTTATGTGTGTTGTGTGATATGTGTATATATTTTCCTATTGTGTGTGTGTATGCACATGATTCTAGACAGTGAAAACTTCAAATAGGGGTTGTTATCTTCATCCGCATATAATAACACATATTTTTTGCACATAAACTTGGATTTTTCCTGCTTCTCTCCCTCATTTCTCCAAAAGCAACAGGTTTACACAACTGCACTGTAATGCTCCCTCCTCCATTTTGTTTCTGTGACCTGCAAAAGTAAACTCAGTTCTTATATTGCACTGCAATCATGTTACCTTCTGATATATCTACTCATTCTCTTAATATTAGTCACTAGTGAGGAAAAAAACTTGCACTCGTGTAGCCACCAAATTTCCACACACTTGGAAGAATATTATGACATCTAACAAGAATAATATAATATTTGGAAAGTTTTGTTTCATTAAGTTTGTATTTTATACATAGTTCCTTGATTTGTGTGCCAAAGTTCATTCTCCTGTTGACATGCTTTTAGTGATTCATATAAATGCAATATTATTTTCTTCATTTTCTGGATTCTGTAGAAGAGGAGATGAATAATACCTTAAACTCATTTGATAAGAAAACAGAATTTATTCTATTTCATCATGAAGTAATCTTGGATTTTTGTTAGAGGCCTTACTCCATTTAGCCAGATGATTCATTTTTTCCCTGTCATTTAGTGTGTTTAAATGGCGGATTACATTCATTGATTTAGAGGTATTGAACCAGTCCTGCATCTATTGGATAAGGCCAACATGATCATGGTGTATAATCATTTTTGTGTGTTCTGCAGTTCAGTTTTCAAGAATTTTATCTGTTTTTATGTTCATAAATGGTTGCCTTCTAATTTTTCTTCATTTTATAGTAGGGTGTTTATATGTTTTTGAAATCAGGATAGTACCATCTTCCAAAGTAAATGTTCTTTCTTTTTCTATTTTGTGTAATAGTTTGAGAAATATTAATATTAGCTATTCTTTGAAGGCCTGGTAGAATTATGCACTGACTCCATCCAACTTTAAAATTTATTTTAAATTGGGATACTTTTAGTTAATGTTTTAATCTCACTGGATGTTAGTCGTCTATTTGAACTACTAACTTCATTTGTAACTTCATTGGTATGTAATTTTTATATTTTGAAATTCATCTATTTCTTTAATTTTTTAAATTCAGAGGAATATATGTGTTTTATAACATATCTTACGATCATCTGAATTTCCTCAATGTCTGTTGTAATCTCTCTCCTTCCATCTCTAATTTTATTAATTTCAATTCTCTTTCTTCTTTTGTTGATTTGACTAACATGCTATTGATCTTAGTATTGGCTTCATTCATTCTTTCTATTGAATTTTTCATTTCTTTTTGACATGAATTCACAGTTCCATAAACTTTCCTTTTGGGACATCTGTCCTTGTTGTCCACAGTGTCCACAGGTTGTGATATGTTATGATTTCATTTCCATTCAAATCTAGGAATGTCAATGTCTTTCTAGATTTCTTCTTTCAGTCAGTTATGGTTCAGTTTTGTGTAACTTAGCATCCATGAATTTGTGTTCTTTCTTTTTTGTTGTTTATATCCTGATTTAATAATACACTCTGACAGCATGCAGGATGTGCTTTAAGTTTTCCTGTACACTAGAGACTTTCTTTTACCCTAATACGTAGTCTATTTTGGAGAAAATTTAATGGGCTGCAGAGAAGAATGCATATTCTTTAGTTTTTGGTTGGAATGTTCTATAGATATATGTTAAGTCTATTTGATTTTGCCAAACTCCAAATATAAAGGATTATAAAAGAAACTTCCTATGTTATAAAACAATAGTGACGGTTAATATACTGAACCAAGAAAGAATATGGAAAGCTACAATTGAGAATGATCACGTTGTATTCAAAGAGGGACTCATTAGAATAGCAACAGATTCTTTCAGTAGATACAAGAAGGCCCGAATAGATTGGGCTGATATTCTACAAGCTATGGGACAGCACCAATGCTCCCCCAGACTACTATACCCAGAAAACTCTCAATTATAATGATAGAGAAAGGTAAACTTTTCATGATAAAAAGTGGTTGAAGAAAATTATGACCACCAGATCCATTTTGCAAAGGGCAAATGAAGGAATAGTTAGGTCTGAAGCAAAGGATATACTTATTCAAGTTGGCAGAGGAAGCAATAAACAATTCCAGAACTTGTTACTGAAAAATAAGTCTGAATAATAAACCTCTAATGAAATATCTAAAAACACAAACAAAATTCCAGGAATTAAAATATACCATTCAATAATAACTTACAATATTTGTGGTCTCATAATATTACTTAAGAGAAAAGGTAAAGAGGTTGAATTAGAAAACAATACCCAGATTTTTGCTGTCTCCAAGAAATACAATTCACAACTAATAATAGCCCCCAATTTATTGCTAAAGGATGGAAAATAACTTCCATGCAAATGTAACTAAAAACTAAGCAGGCTAGAGAGAGTAGGGATATAAGGATCACACCCCAGCAGAATAAAGTCAAATTATAGCAGGCTTATAGCCAATATCAAGTTAAATAGAGAGTAATTTAAAGCAGTTCCACGAAAACCGGAAACCACAAAGGCTGTCTACTCTCTCTATATCTATTCAATATAGTACTTGAAGTTCTAGCTGTAGCAATAAGACAACTGAATGAGATTAAGTAGATATAAATTGGAAAGGTAGAATTCAATGTATCACTATTTGAAAATGATCTGATAATACACATAAGTGACCCCAAAAATTCTACCAGAGAACTTCCACACCTGATAAACCCCTTCAGCAATGTGGCTGGATACAAGACTAACTCAAAAAATTTAGTAGCCCTCCTATATACAAAGACAAATGGACTGAGAAAGAAATCAGGAAAATAACATTTTTCAAAATATCCACAGATAATATACCATATCTTGGGGTAACTTCAACTAAGCAACCAAGCATTTGAAGACTTGTATGATAAAAACTTCAAGTCGTTGAAGAAAAAAATTAAGAAGATATCAGAAGATGGAAAGATCTCTCACACTCATGAATTTTTTAAGATCAACATAGTAAAAATGGCCATCTTACCAAAAGCAATCTGCAGATTCAATACAATCCCCATCAAAATTCCAAGACAATTCTTTACAGACCTTGAAAGTACAATACTGAATTTTATATGGAAGAAGAACAGCAACAACAACAACATCAGTATCATTTTCTGATACTTATTATATGGTTACCTCCAGCTATGGGCATAACAGCCTGGGATAAAATACACCTGACTTCTTTCAAATCCTAACATACATGATTGTTTCTCTTTAGCAGGACCAAAGATACTCAAGCAGATTAGTCTGACAGTATTGTCTTAATCTTGCAGCTTTGAGAATGCCTAGAAACATCTTTCAGAGTCCCAATCACAATCAATGTATGCACAGAAACACATTGTCAGCCATATTTTTAAGTTAGTGTCAAGGAAAAGCACTCCAACACAGTGAGAAACTGTCATTATTACTTTGCATGGAAATTAATCACCATACATAAAGATTCTATTAGTGTACATCAACATGTGCTTAGGTAGATTAATCTGCTTTAATCAGATGGTAGACATCTATTGTACCTATTAGACATTATTCAGTACCTATCAAATATTCTTTTACCATCCTTTAATTTTGACAAGAAAGTAAAATCCAACTAGAAAATTAGACTACACAAAATTAGTGTCATATAAAATAATGCTAGCTCTATGACTTATGGTGTTTTGTAGTTATGGTAATTAAGAGAAATATACTTATTTAGCCACAGTGAGGAAATTTAACTGGAGAATGGCAGAACAATCTCTCTTTCAAATTACACACATAGTTCCTCACACCTATGTAAACATTTTTTTATCAAAGCATGAAAGTGATTGTGAGCCTTGAAGTGCACATGCTTGCATATGTCTCACTCTCTATTGAAAATATAAATTGAAAATGGCTATGTCAATCAAATATGTTAATTGCTAAAAGCTTTTATAAGTTTATTTTTGTTTCTTTCTGACTTAATAAGATATCAAATCACATTGACAAAGCACTCTCTTCTTGTACATATTAGACAAGCCAGCCACAGAGAGATCATGTAATTACAAGAGTGATCTTTGCAGGTGTCGCATTGCTGCTGTACAACCTGAAGAGATTCTTAGGCTGATGCAGTGTGGTGCCTGAGCTGCTGAGATTGAGAGCAGAGGAGAAGAGGAGGAACAGGGAGGAACAGGGACACCATCTGCTGTAAAGCAGAGGAGTCTCCTAGCATGCAAGATCCAGTGTCTGGTAGACCATACAGCATTGTAACCTTACATGAAGTAAGCAATGATCCCTGGAGCCAGTTGACTCTTCCATAGAGTATTTTATCTAAATTAAAAATTTAAATTTTCCCGGCTACCTTTGATAAGTCCATTTCAGACTGAAACTATCACAATATCCTTTATGTCAAATGACATTTCACACTTGAACATTTTTCCTCTTCCACTGCTGAACTGATGACTTACTCCACAGCCATATTTCAGCAGACACAGTAATGTCACATGGATAACAATTTTTTTTATTTGTTTTAGGTGGGTTTCCATCCATTGCTTCCAACCTAATTTCTGAATATATGTATATGTATATATATATATATCCATTTATATACATACATGGATATATATATATACACATACAAGGAAATATATATTTATCTTCGTATATATATATCTCCATGATGCCTTTGTTGAGTTTGGACTTGAGTGTAAGCTGCACTTCTCATTTTCTGATACTTATTATATGGTTACCTCAGGCTATGGGCATGTCAGCTTGGTATAAAATACACCTGACTTCTTTCAAATCCTAACATACATGATTGTTTCTCTTTAGCACGACTGAAGATACTCAAGCAAATTAGTCTGACAGTATGTCTTAATCTTGCATCTTTGAGAATGCCTAGAAACATCTTTCAGAGGCCCCATCACAGTCAATATGTGCACAGAAAGCCATTCATAACAATGAAAAATACACATTGGATAAATTATATATGCAGCAAACAGGTGAACATGGTACATTATTAGATAATCCAAATGTTAAAAGTCAGATGAAGGATCTGAGACAGATGAAGGCATTTCTAATGCATAGAGTAGTTCCCAGTGTCTAATTCTCACATTCCTGCTCTGAAATCTTCTGCCTCAAACCGAGACAATATTTGTCACTCCAGCTTCACACAAGGAAATTGCTAGTAACTAACTTCAGTGACATCATCCCTTCTCACAGAAGCGTGTCTAGACTTCTAGAATCACTTCAAATATTCCATCAATTCTCTATTATATAATCTTTCTCTTGGAGAACTAGCATTTCAAACATCAAAATCCCCAGGAGATATAGGCATGACAGAGAATATGGGGAAAATTCCTTATGTCTACAACAGAAAAGGGGAAGAATAAAACCCAAATTCCTTCTTCTATTTGAAAATATCAGAAGAGTCACTAGGAAATATCTTAATGGGATAGAGACAGAATAATATTTGAGTCTGTACTTCCCCTAGGGCATATGAATGCCAAACCTGGAAAAGGAATAAATGAATAAAAGACTTACTTGATCATATCTCTGTCAAATTTAGTCGTTACCCTATAAAATGTTTTGTTGAGTGGGTAGACAGCATAAGCTGGGAAAAATCCAACAATCACTACATTTCCTTCACCAGTTAAATGGTAGTTCATTCTGACTAAGCACTCGCTGCTTCTGTAGGAATACACAAGAATAGGGATCTGCAGAAAGTAAGAGATAAAAATCCAAGAGCACAGCATATTAACAAAGTATCTGCCCACCTATGAGTATGGTAAGGTGGACTCTGCAGGGTCCAGCATGCATATACATAGCTCATGTGTGTAAGTATTTGTTTATAATTTTATTGGTGACTGGAGCTATTCCTTGAACCATCCCAAGGTCTTTCTGAAAGAATTCTTCACTCTGCTGTGGAATTACCCAATAATTACTTCCATTAGGCATTGAATCTGAGGCCTTGCTTTCAGAATAACAAACAATATGCATAAAAAGATTTTTTATGATCTTCTCCAGCCACAAGCTGTATGATTTCATCCAATAGAGAACCAGTCCCAAGACATGAAATCCTCTTAGTGGATTCTGCCACAAGTGTGAACCAAGAGACTGCTCATGGGAAAGCCATTTATGGTGATACAAACTTTTTTACACCAGATGATGCCATGGTAGATAAAAGGGAAAAGGGCCATAAAGGGCCCATGACAGGTCGGACCAAGTCACAATAGCAGACACCATGTTCTGTAGAACTGGAGACTCTCCATTCTAATTTTGTTTTCCAGGAGTTACAGAATGTTCCTTTTTCTACAGATGTATGTTTGAACGCCAGTATTATGTCCATGCCCCTCTGTAAACAGTTAGTGTCTCTTTCTGATGAAACTAATGGTTCCACTGAATTGATTTCCAAATGATCAACTTCATGTTAATGCAGAAATCAAGTTTTCTGTTTGAATCTTAACTTGGACTTTCTGTAATATTCTTTTATCCAACTGAACCAATGAATTGTCATCATATGGTCAATCCCATAACATTTTGTCCACCCACTAATTATCTGTATCTGAGAACATAGTGTCATAAAGAAATATAATACATCTTAGAAATACATCTAGGTTTTTATCACTCCAAACACTGAGTCAAGATGTTAGGAGAAAGGCTCTGTTTCCAAAAGCACAGGGATCAGTTAGGTCAGTGACTCCACTATGTTTGTGTGGCACTGGAGCCATGATGAGTGTTAATGTAATGGTGACCACAATGAACACTATGCACAACATAGAATTTGAATCATTGTGCAAATAATGACTTTTCCCTGATAGTGATGAATCAGTATTACTGGACTAGGACACAGCTAAGTGAGGTTCACTCTCCTTCTTGCTCTCCTCTACCTTAACAGTCCAGCTGCAGGAGCCCTCCTTCCACCCTACCTCCACTACTTGAGGATTCCATGGCATGAATAGAATTGTACTACCCCTAACATTTGTTGTCCATTGTTTTGATAATCTTTGCCGTAGTGACTGAGGTAAGATGAATTATGAAAATTCTTTTGATTTCCATT
>CABHPP010028209.1:0-10099 GCA_902168425.1 Peromyscus attwateri | reverse complement strand
AATTATTGTTATTATTTTTAATCTTGGAAGTATATGCTTCTCTCATACAAAACATCCTGACCATGATTTCGACTCCCCCCACTCTTCCCACCTTCCTTTTCCCCTAGATCCATTGGCCCTCTGTTTCCATTTCATAAAAAAGCAGACCTCCAAGAGGTGACAGCCAAACAGGACAAAACAAGATATAATAAGACTAGGTAGAGCCCTCATACCAAGGCTGGACAAGGCAACATAATAGGAGGAAAAGAGTCCAAAGAACAAGCAAAAAAGTCGGAGATACACCATCTCCCACTGTTAGGAGTCCCACCAAAAGAGCAAACTGACAGCCATAACATATTCACAGAGAATCTGGGGAACACCCATGCAGACCCTGTGCTTCTCACTTCTGTCTCAGTGAGTCCATGTCAGACCTGCTAGTTGATTCAGTGGGCTGTGTTCTCCTGGTGTTCTCGTTCTTTATCCCCTGCCAGACAAAGACTTCTGAAGGTAGGCACGGAACAAAAACTCCCTATAGAAGTTTTAGACATTGTCTGTGTACCATGTCTTGTGATATGACACACTCCCTCCTGAGGCCTCCTGTGTAATTCCTTTGTAATGTTTATAGTTGAGCTATAAAAGCATTCAAAAACGGGTAGATGGACAATGCTATGGAAACAACTATTGGAGCATGGGCAAAAGAAAATCTAAAAATTGAGTGTGAAATCAAAGCTCTGAGGGAAACTTAGTGGGGGGCATGATGGTAACCACAGCAATAAGACCAAGTCCAGCCTGTCTTTTGGATTAATTTGGTCAGGCAACCACAGGATAAGCATGCCTGCTGTTCTATTTATATATTTTTCTGTACTTATCCTGGTATATAGTCACCATATGATTGTTGATATACAACAAAAGGATGCAAGAAAAAAATTCACTGTCAAAAGAAAGTCATGAATGAGTAATACTAGTGATGATCCTACAGTAAGACAGTTACCCAATCTTTCTCATTTCATATTGAAGTCCAAGCAGTGTCCTAAGGTCCATCATGTTCCAGATTTTCTGGAATGTCAGTACTGACTCAGGACCCCCAAGACCAAGTTCTCAGCACAAAGGGATTTATTTGCCCCAGAGAGACAGAGGGTGAGGAATAAGATACAAACACAGGAGATAGAGGACAAGGAAGAAGGAGAAGGACCAGAGGTATTTGTCCCTTAGGAACAAAGGACTGGCTCTGGATAGAGAGGAGACAGAGGTGGCACATAGAAACAATGGCAGTTTATAAAGGCACAAGAGGAAACCCCATGTTAGGACAAGGTGTTTATTTTTAATTGGGCATGTTAATTAGATGAGCCAAAGGAGGCATTTGACTGCTGGACTTCAATACTTTGATAGCTGGACCTTGACAGTCAGCCTCAGGAAGAGGAATTGGCCCAATAAGAGAATAGACCTTGGTGGCTAGTTTTAGGAATGTGATCTAATGGTTTTTAAGCAAGGAATGGGGAGAAGGGCAAGGTCTGCTGGAATCATGCTTACCATGCTCACTCTGGCCAGAGTCCCTTCAGCAGTGAAGTGTGTACAAGGACATGAGTTCTCTACATTTTCATGCTCTGCCATTTCAGTGTTTACTTCATTCTTAGAGTGGTACCAAGAAAATTGAAATTTTCATGATTTATAATACAGGCAACATCTGCAAGAAATATGTATTCACAGGGACTTGTTAAAAATGTATGAAGTTTTTCAGTTGCATTAAAGAAGATTTCTGCTCTTCACTCATTTGTGGTCTTTACGTTCAGTGCTCAGCAAAGAGAATGGAAATGACCCTTGAGCAGTCAGATCTATTCTTGGTACAAAACAAAGTCTCACCTTGACTGAAATGCAAGGGAATAAACACAGAAAAGAGAGAAGAAAGAGAGAGAGGAGAGAGAATTGATGTTGGCCAGGCAAAAAGCATTATCTACTATCTAACATGACAAAGGTTTATAATGTGTAACATATTGGCCTAAAGTACCCCAGAGAAAAGTTCAAAGCATGATTTGATAAATCTATGGTATTAAGTTGGTGATAAATATTGAAATCATAAGTGTATCCAGTAAGCCATTTTAAAAAATAGATTTATGGAGATATAACTCATATCTCCCAGACTGACTCATTTAAAATGTATGATTTGATAGCTTTATTATCTTTAGAATTAGGAAACCATTACTGTGATCAATTTTAGAAGATTTCAACATCAATAGAGCCACCATGTGCCCAGTTATATTACTCTTGGGTGTATATTCAAAAGACACTAAGTCAGCAAACTACAGTTGTTTACTGCTCTAGAAGTGGTGGGTCCTGGGAGAATGGAGCTGATAAATGAGGCAGGCTAAAGTCACATGTGATAGCCAACTTTATTCAGAGCATCTGAAAGTTTTTACTCTGGTTGTTGAGAAGAGTCACATGAGTAAAGTGTGCAATCACAAAGGCAAGCTGCACATGACAGGCAAGCTGCACAGAGCAAAAATGTGTTTTGCCATAGAGGCATATAAACAAATAACAATGGTCCGTTGTAATGAATAATCTGAACTAAACTCACTCCTATTCACTACACCTGGGAGGGCCATGAAAGCGTAATCGAAGAACAATTCCGTGGTTTTGAAGAAACTGAGGTCATAATGCTTTTGTTTTGGTTTCTCTGGCTTTTCTCACAAGCACTCAGAAATCTCACACAACTCCATTCTTAGACTGTGTTCTGACACACAGTGATCCTTGTACATCTTGTTTATAGTTCTATTATTCACAATATCCAGGAACTTGATATTCATCAATATATTAGCAGATAAGAAAATGTGGTAATATATACAATGAAATTTTCTACATCCATAGGGGAAAAAAATCATGGCATTTAAAAGAAATGGATGGAACTGCAAATTATTATGTCAAGCAAAATGAGCCAAATTAAACCAAATAACACATATTGTCTCTTTTATATGGAACCTAGATTTAAAGTTTCATATATATAAACAAAATTTATATGTGAATTTATATATGTCTGTATTGATATATGTGGTTTTATAGTTTAGAGGTGAGAGAGGGGATCATGAAAGGACATTAAGACATTTTAAAGGTGGGAAACAGCAACAGGCTACATTTACTGAGAAAGTAGAGTAGGAGACCAACAAGAGGAAGAAACAGAACCAGTTGGTGTTGAAGACACACAAGGGATGGTAGTAAAGAGGGGGAAGAATGAGAAAAAAAAGTATGGTGACAATCACAAAAATGTCATTATTCAAACCATTAATTTGTAAAATAACCTAAAAATTACTAATAACCATCCTGAAGTATGAAATGTTACATTGGCAAATGCTATGGAACGTCTTTGAATGTGTGTAGAATATTCACTTATCTTCTTTGATGGGGACCCCATCCTGCATTGATTACTGGGTAACTTCCATTTTTTATTATTGACATAAGAATTCTTTATATATTCAAAAAATGCCCTCAAAGTGTAGGCATAGGATTTGTAAACTTTTGCCATTGTATTATGCATTTAATTTTATTTCCATATACTGTTCTTTGAAGTGCACTTTTAATTGTAATGAAGTCCAATTTATGTATTTTTCTTTGTTTGTTATGTGTTTTGTGCCAGATCTACAAATCTGTTATAAAATCAAAGGTCATAGAAAGTCTTGTATTCTATTGATTTATCTCTATTGTGCCGATGCCACTCATTCTTTTGATTATTGGGTCTTTGTAGTGAGTACTATAGTCATAAATGTGTCAGACTTCTTTGTTACTTTATTAGACACTAGATTGTTCAGAGTACTTCCAATTTTCATATGGATTTTTTTTTTACTGTCTCAATATTTTGCAAGGATGCCAGCAGGCATTTTAAAATGAGAATGAACAAAAAGTAGGTAAGAACTGCCACCTGAAATCTAAATTTTTCAGCCCTTGAAGATGGAATTTATTTCACCTTATTTATATTTTTAATTTATGCTGATAGTGGTTTACCTTGTTTTAGAATTCATTTCATAGGGTTCTGTGTTGTACTTAAGTATCCTACACTTTGAAGTGTTTTAATTAGAATTATTCTTTAAATATCCTTTTCACAACTTTTGATATTGCTGTTGTAAGTGCTTAGAAATGAAATTGATTTTTGATTTTTGATCTCCCTTATGCAACCTTGCATAAAGAGTTTATTAACTAGTCGGATTTCAGTGGGTTTCTCAAGACAATGAACAATATAATACCATCTGTGTGGTGAACAGAGAAGGTTTTATTACTTCCGTTACCATCTGTGTGCCTTTCTTTTCTGCCTAACTGTTTTGGCTAAAACTGCCAGTAACACATTGGATACAAGTGGAGGGTGTAAATACCACAGTCTTGTTTCTGAGTTTAGGAAAAGTATTCAGCCTTTCACATTAAGTGCCATGTAGCCTTTGGGACTCAGAGTGTGCATCATGCATGTGGGCCAGCATATTCAATTTCATGAATTGAGAGTGCTCCCTCTTCTCCTAATACTTTCAACGCTTTTATTGTGAATATATTTTGGACTTTTCTCAAATGTTTTTCTATATCTGTTGATGATCATGACTGCTTTATCCTTTGTTGTTGTAGTTACTATGGGGAAATGCATTCACTGGCTTCCAAATTAAGTTATATTAATATTCATGAGACAAATATCCACCTGCTAATCTTTGTGACATGTTGATGGATTTGGTTTGCTAGTATTATTGAAGACTTTTGTGCTTATGTTCATAGGATACATTAATGTACAATTTTATTTTCTTGTGAAAGACATATTTAGTCAAAACACTACTGCGATTACGGAATGGATTTGGAAGTATTTCTCTTTTGTACATTACACAAATTTGAGAATAGATATGAATTTTTCTTTAAATATATAGTTGACTTCAGCATTGCACACCCTGGGCCCAGATGCTTATTTTTAGTAGGGATATTTCTGTTATCTAATTCAGTCTATACTTCTTACAGGTTTTAAGTTTCTGATTCTTCTTCACTTAGTGTCAAGAGTTCATATCTTTCTAAGAGTTTGTTCCATTTCATCTAAAATATCTAATGCGAAGCAGAGTTTCCATCCCACTGAGCTGGAAATAGGGGTGGATGGAGGGAAGAAGTGGGTCATAATTCAAATGTCACAGACTTTCACTCTTTTTATTGAACTTTTACAGACTTTCTTACATAACATTCGTCCCTCTTTTCTACATGCCTTTAGGGTATTCCTCAGAGATTTTTGAATGCTTACAGGGTTTTGACAAGTTCAGATATTTA
Organism: Peromyscus attwateri; assembly: GCA_902168425.1. Lineage (NCBI taxonomy): Eukaryota > Metazoa > Chordata > Mammalia > Rodentia > Cricetidae > Peromyscus > Peromyscus attwateri. Next base: position 4,849 of record CABHPP010028209.1, on the reverse strand, counting down.
TATATCTTGCACTGAGAGGCAAGTCTGTGGAGGTCCCCACTCTGCCACCCTGCAAGTATAACTTGAATTGTACTTTTGTCAGAGGATAGCTATGTCAGTCTCCACATTCCAGTGGATTTTCTTATATTGAATGCGCCTTGCAAAGTTAGTTTTTACTAGTGTTTCCAATTGTCAGAACCAGTGTTTGGTCAGCCTTATGGATAAGGCTAACACTCAAGATCGTGTACATTTCTAACCACAAATTAACAGAAATTACTGAAATCACCAGTGTTTCTCAGTAAGACATAGCCTTACTCTTCCTAAACCAGAAATTACCAACTCTTCTTCAAAGAATCCTCGACTTTTGTTAATGAACATGTATCAGTCTGAGTTGCTGTAACAAAATACCATAGGCTGTATGACAACCATCATATAGTTGTTAACTTATTCTTTGCTCTTTGGGAGGCCCTCCACCCAGCTTCCAAATAATCACACAGTGACTTTTTATTGCTTGTAAATTTTTAGCCTTAGCTTAGCTTATTTCTAGCCAGCTTTTTTTTTTTTTTTAACTTAAATAATCCTGTCTACCTTTTGCCTCTGGTATTTTACCTTTTTCTATTTGTATATCTTTTCTTTCCTTCTTACTCCGTGGCTGGCTGTGTTGCTGGGTGGCTGGACCCTAGCATCATCCTCTCCTCCCATTCTTGCTACTCTCTCTCTTTTTCTCCTATTTATTCTCTCTGCCTGGCAACCCTGTCAATCCCTCTCCTGCCTAGCTATTGGACATTCAGTTCTTTATTAGGCCAATCAGGTGTTTTAGACAGGCAAAGTAACACAGCTTCACAGAGTTAAACAAATGCAACAACAACAACAAAAATGCAACACATCTTAAAATAACATTCCACAACACACCGTCATAATTATATTTTCTACTTAAGTGTTGAACTTCTTCTTGGGCTTTTTTTTAATTGATATTTTTTGTGTTGGGCATGGTGGCATACACTAACCCCAGCAGTAGGTAGGTAGAGGAAGGCACATCTCTGTGATCAAACTCAGGCTGGTCTATTGAGAGAGTTCAAGGACAGCCAGGTCTAGACAGGTAAAACCTATCTTGAAAAAAATTTTTTTTTCATACAATATATTCTGGTCATCACTTCTCCTTCTCCAAATCTGCCCAGATCCTCCCTACCTCCTCACCCACCAAAGTCCTAACCTTCTTTCCCCCTTTCTTTAGAAATCAAATAAGCAAAAAACCAAAAAAAAAAAAATTTTAAAAAAAGATAGCATTAGAAACACACACATACAGACACACACAATTCTGTTTCTTTGCTTTCATTATTACGTGCTTCATTCTTTCTTGCATGTGAAATCCTAGCCCTTCTTCAGGAAAATAACCCAGGCATATAGGCAGAATTCAAAGTGAGCATCCTTTTAGAATTCCCACAGAAATCGTTATAAACCCATGTTTAAATTCAAGAATGCTGGTTTTGCTGCTAGTGCTGCTATTCATTCATGCCTGAACAATATTTGAAAAAGGAAATGGCAATGTGATCTTCCTAACTGTTACCATTGCTTCAACATTCAGAGAATGTTTTCAAATGCAGAAGAGGAATAGGGTTTCCTTCCAGTGGTCGATAAGTAGACAATTTTAGTTGGCTGAGGTTATAAAGTAGTTGTGTATTAGCCATGTCTCAGTTTCTTATCATTAGCTTTAGTTAAAAAGTCAGATCTGGCCCAATTTACACTTTTGATAAATATTTACTTACTTGTGAAGTCAGAATATTTTCTTATAACACTGAATTTCAAAAATAGCCAAGTGACCTAGCTGTTTTATAGCCATCATTTAGCGGCACTGAGGTTCTACCAGGCTTCTTAACCACTGCAATTGCTGTACATGAAGACATGTACCTCTGTGTCAGTTGTTAGTTCACATCATGTCTAAGATGCAAATGAGCATGCCAACATGGACAGGGAAAAGTCCACAAGGCCTTAGCCGTATACAAAGAACTACAGGCAACAGAGACAATCTGGGAGCTGGAGAGGTAGCCTTCTCTGAGAAAGAGTGTACCAATTGTTTCTCCAGTGCCAAGTGATCAGCCCTGAAAACATACATACAAGTAACTACACAGAGTGAACAGATTTACTGTGGAATACTTTTGTATATGCTTATACATATATGTATGCAATAACATTATTTTCACTAATTAGTGAAAAGATACCATGAATTTGAAGAAGAGTGAGGAGCATTATATGGGAGGGTTTGGAGGGAGGAAAAGGAATAAAAGGAAAATGTTCTAATTGTATTGTACTCTCAAAAATTTAAAAGAAATTTCCTTCAAGAAATAAGAAAGAAGGAATAGAAAAGAAAGAAAAAGAAAATTTCCTAGAGTAACTTAAAACAACATAATCTTTGGCTTGAAGAATGTTGGGTATTTTATTGATATTATGTGTTTAATTGTATTTCCCTAGAACTATTTCACAGGGTAATCTAATTTCCAAATGGGCATGTTCAATATGACTTACAGAAAAACATTATTCATGTTTTTTCATAAAATATATTTTGATCATATCCTTTCCCTCTCCTAATACTTCCCAGATCTACCTCACATGTCTGCCCACCACACTTCATGGTTCTTTCTCAAAAAAAAAAAGAAAGAAAAAAAGAAAAATGAAAAAGAAAAAATTCAAAATAAACAACAGAAAAAAAATGAGTGAAAAAATTACCAAAACAACCAAACAAACAAAGAACACAAAAAGCATGGAGTCTGTTTTGTGTTGGCCAACTACTCCTGGGCATGGGTCCTGCCTTGGTGTATGGTTGACAGATCTAGTGTCCCTCTTCTGGAAAAGACTTACTTTCTCTTTCATAGTTGCTAACAAGTATGTACAGCTTATTGTGTAGGGATGGGACTTCGTGCCTACTTCTTCTCTATGCTGAAGCTTATCAAGTTAAAACTTGTGCAAGTCTTGTGCACTCTGTTATAGTCTCTGAGAATTCATATGTATATGAGCCCTGTTGTGTCTGGAAGATGCGGATTTGTTGGAATCATCCATCACTTCAGAGGCCTTTACAATCTTTCTGCATTCTCTTCCACAGAGATCCTAGAGACTTGAGGGGAGGGTTTTGATAAAGACACCCCACTTAGGGTTAAATGTTCCAAAGTCTCTCATTCTCTGTTCAGTTGTGGGCCTTGTGTTAATTATGACTTATTACAAGAAGAAATTTCTCTGATGGGGGCTGAGTTGTGAAGTGATCTATGGGTATAGAAATGTGTTAGTAGGAGTCATGTTGTTGCTATGTTCATTTAGCAGAATAACAGCAGTAGATCTTTCCCTGGGTCCATGGTATGTATAGTCCCAGTTCTTGGCCACTTTAGCAGTGTCAGGTATGGCATGGAGTAGACCTTAAATCCAATTTTTTAAAAAATGTAGTTGATTAGTTCCCTACTCCACTACTGCAGCAGTCTACCTTGCAGGCAAATTATTGTTGTAGGTTGCAGGATTCATAGCCAAATGATATTGATGACTACTTTTCTTCTTTGGTAGCATGTATAGTATCTTCTAGCACCATGAATGCTGGTCAGTAGAAGTGAAGTTTCTACTTGGGCACCAGCTTAATTTGTCCGTGTTTGATTATGTAAGTAAGTAAGTGCTGTTTTTAGCAATAGGGCTAAATAGGTTGTGGAAAGAACCAATTCACAACAGCCTGTTATGTTTGGGGATTGGTGGTAAATGAGACACTTTGGTCCAGATTTGAGGTCTCTGTATTGAGACTCAGAAGGACAGACAACATTTTAGGGCAACTTTATTTAAGCTGTTCTCTCATTTCAGCTCCAGAATTCTAATTCTCTGGATTTAGTTTCTAGTCATTAGAAAATCTGTGTCTATTTTCCAGGTAGCCTCCCTGGTGATGTGAGTAACAGTCCAGTCATCCTTGCTCCACATCTAGTATCCTCCCATGAGTGAGTACATACCATGTTTGTCTTTCTGAGTCTGGGTTACCTCACTCAGGATGATTTTTTCTAGATCCATCCATTTGCCTGCAAACCTCATGATGTCATTGTTTTTCTCTGCTGAGTAGTATTCCATTGTGTATATGTACCACATTTTATTTATCCATTCTTCAGTTGAAGGGCATCTAGGTTGTTTCAAGGTTCTGGCTATTACAAACAATGCTGATATGAATATAGCTGAGCAAGTGCTCTTGTGGTATGATTGAGCATTCCTTGGGTATATGCCCAAGAGTGGTATAGCTGGATCTTGGGGGAGATTGATTCCCAATTTTCTAAGAAAGTGCCATATTGATTTCCAAAGTGGCTGTACAAGCTTGCATTCCCACCAGCAGTGGAGGAGAGTTCCCCTAGCTCCACATCCTCTCCAGCACAAGGTGTCTTCAGTGTTTTTGATCTTAGCCATTCTGACAGGTATAAGGTGGTATCTCAGAGTTGTTTTGATTTACATTTCCCTGATAATTAGGGATGTTGAGCAATTCCTTAAATGTCTTTCAGCCATTTGAGTTTCCTCTGTTGAGAATTCTCTGTTTAGTTCTATCGCCCATTTCTTAATTGTACCATTAGGCATTTTGATGTCTAATTTCTTGAGTTCCTTATATTCTGGATATCAGTCCTCTGTCAGATGTGGGGTTGATGAAGACCTTTTCTTATTCTGTAGGCTGTCGCTTTGTCTTGTTGACCGTATCCTTTGCTCTACAAAAGCTTCTCAGTTTCAAGAGGTCCCATTGATTGAGGACCCCAAGAAAGACATGGGGATCGCCCAATGACGGAGAAATGGATGAGATCTTCATGAACAGCCTGGACATAAGTGGGGGAAATGAAGGGCGAGGGTCAAGGGAAAGAGAGCTTGGGGGAGC
>CABHPP010028168.1:0-17654 GCA_902168425.1 Peromyscus attwateri | reverse complement strand
TGTGTGTGTGTGTGTGTGTGTGTGTGTGTGTGTGTGTAACAATAATAATCAAAGAAAATGAGGCTGTTAATTTGATAGGAAGGAAGTAAGAGGGCCCTTGTGTTGTGTAGCATTTTTCCTAGTTTGAAACATTCTATCCTGCAGGGAAGCTCCTTAAGCAAGAAAGTAAACAACCCAAAATAGCTTCAGGAAGTTCTTGAAACTGACCTCCCCCACTAGAGTAACAAGTCAAACTGCTAAGAAGATTCTGAGAGCAGATCAGCTGCCTGGAAGAAGTGTAGACTACCTGAGTAACTTGGAAGGGATACTCTCCAAACTGTTGAGCAGCCTGCAGGCTGTGCAGTGTGCTCCTGGTCCCCAGCTTTTGTGAGCTGTCTCCTATGCTGAAGTGGACCTTGGCAATGCAGCTGTCTGAGTAATTTCTGTGCACATCCAATAAAACTCATGGGTTCACCAAGTTAGACTTTGATGATGACATACTTTGGTATATCATGGATTTGATGGTGACATACTTTGGTATGTTATGGGCTCCCTATCTGGGGTGAGTGGGCATATATGTAAGTGTCCCCCGTGGAAAAAATTTTGTCACACAACAACATGAGAGAGGCTGAGGGGAGGAAAAGAAAACTGGAAAGTTATGAAATTACATTTTAATTTTTAAAAAATGAAAGAAGGGAGCTCACACTGTATGTAGAGGATCTCAGGTGTAAGAGGAGAGAGGCCAGGGAGAGTACTCGAAGAAGGACAAAAAGAATCCCAAACTGACAGTGAGGCTTGAAGGGAGGGAGGGCAGTGAGCGTTTCAAACTAGTGATTTCCAAGGCACAGTGCAATGGGAATGGAAATATTCCAAATACAGTAGAAACCGAACAAAACTGGCCAAACAAAATGCTATTCAGATTAGGGTGTATTTTAACTCGGCTGATCCTAGATAGTCATGTATAATCTTCTCAGTGGATGTTAAAAGGTGCCAGCCACTAGTATACCCTTCAAATAACATTTTCATGAACATCAGCAGCAAAATTATTGCCATTTTTGATTTCTTGTTTCCAATGATGAAGGCCAATCACTTGTATCACCTAGACTAGTGTGGTGACACATTATGTATCTTATAAAGCTTTCCTGAGGGTCAGAGGACAGAGCCATTCACTAAATTAGACAGAGAGGTCAGGCAGTGGTGGGACACACTTTTAATCCTTACGTGCAGGAGGCAGAGATCCATCTGGATCTCTGTGACTTCAAAGCAACCCTAGACTACATGAGAATGATTCAGTCTAGGAGAGAAATAGAGCCAGGCAATGGTGGCACACACCTTTAATCCCAGCACTTGAGAGCTTGTGCCATTGCTACCAGTATTTGGGAAGCACACATGCCTTTAATCCTAGCACTAGGAAGGAAGTGATATGACTGGGCAGAGAAAGGTATATAAGGTGTGAGGAGACAGGAACTAGAATGGCTTTTTCAGCTGAGGAGGCTTTTAACTGAGGACTTAGAGGCTTTCAATCAGATGATTCATGAAAATAGGTTTTTGCCTTCAGTTTGGCCTAAGGTTTCGGTAGTGGAAAGAAGTTTCTCCAGTGGCTTGTTCCCTTGTCTCTCTTATCTTTTAGCATTTACCCCAATATTTAACTCCAGGTTTTTTATTATAATACCATTTAGGAATTCATGCAATATCTGGCACCCAATGTGGGGCATGAATTCACAAAAAAGCTGCTTGCCTGTGACTTTGCAGCCACTGGCTCAGGGCAGAGCTACACTCGTCCCAAGTATCCACCCCACCTGGGCCAGAGTTCTTACCTTACTGGCTAAATTTTTGTTGCAGCCTCTCTGCAGCAGACTCCATAGGCTTTTGGACTCCAAAAACTACAGGAGTTAGCCACCTTTGCACATTTCCCTATACAGACAGCTAACTCCTCAGGCCCAGGCTCAGGCCCAGGCTCAGGCTCAGGGTCAGGCCGAGGCTCAGGCCCAGGCTTAAGCTCCAAACATGCTAGAATTAGCCACTTTTACTTCTTCCCCCTTGCAGAGAGCTGGCTCTTTAGTTCTTTTCTTTGGCTTTCCTTGGGCCACCACCGCAGGCTGCTGCCATATCATCCTCTGAATCATCATTGTTAGATTTGGTGAGTCAAATGGGATTTCTTAAAGGTAGAATTAGTTAAAAGAAAGTTTGTTCCCACATTAAAAAAAATGGGAAATGTTTTTACAATGGAGGGAGTTTGGTCTCTGTTTGATAATATGCTTGATGTTCTGAAAATGGAAAAATTAAATGAGAAGATAATTAATGTTGATGGGATTCATGTAATGCCAATTATAAGTATTATTTGTTTGATAATTTTTGTTTTATCATTTAAAAAGTTGGTTAATATGAGTACCAAGATAAAAGTTTTAGAAAAACTTGTTAAAACATATCATAGAGATATTCAGACCCAGACAGAAGAAATTAAAGTAAAACCAATCTCAATATTGTGTTATAAGGTTACAGAGAAACAGCCTAAGTCTTTCAAACAACCAACCTTAATTTATCCAGTAACCTTACAGGAACTGCCAAATGATAAATATCCCCAACACTGTGTAAGAGCTGAATGGACTCTGGGAAAATGTTAGATTTGAGGAGATTCAAAGAAGCTGTAGTCTCATATGGTATGCATTCCCCATATGTGAAGCAGATGTTAAACTTGTGGTCAACTTGTAATAGAATTATCCCTCAAGACTAGAGAGACTGGAGAGGAATTAGTGCAACAGACTAGGGAAGTGCTTCCCCTGCTCACTGCATCCCCCACTTAGCATCTTCCTCCTAATGCTTCTAAGGCTCCATCTACTCTCTAAATAAGAAATATATCACTATTTAATATTGGTATTGAGAGAGCCAAGCAGATGCCATAACATGACTGCCACTTGCATAAACCAATCTTGAGTCTGTTCCTATGTAGTCTGTAGACCTCAGGACCCCCACCTTGCTTTACCCTCTATAAAAACCCTGCCCCATTGATAGTTGGGATCTCTCCTGCTCTGCTGGTATGTAAGACAGATGGAGAGGCCCGAGTTAACTCTCAATAAAAAGATTCTTTGCTTTTGCATGGGATTTGGTCTCTTGATGGTCTTTGGGGGTCCAGACTCTGGGCACAACAGTGTGACCTGTTCCTTGACATTCTGTATTCCCCATGTATCCCTGTTGTAGATGTTTTTGTGTATGTTTGGGGTTCTTTTATTTTCATTAGTTCTTTGAGAATTTTGTGAGTGTTTTGCTCATATTCACCATCCTTCTAACTATTCCCAGATTGATCTCCTTCATACACAACTTTGTATCTTTGTTTCTGTCTCACATTTCTCACCGAATGTCTTTTCCAATGTTTATGTCTTCTTTCTGTACAGGAATTGAACCCTGTGACTTCAGCACCTGTGCCAGCACTCTACCTCTGAGCCACTCCTGCTTCCCAGCAATAGATTTCAGCTTGAATTTAGATCAGATGTTTTATTGTTACTATATATATATTTTTTAAAGAAACATTGCGTCTTTTCTTTGTACAGTGTGTGGTCCTAAGTGTTTCCGAGGCTTCCGCCACTTCTAAAAATTTAGTCCCACAATCTGAAGACCTTGTTTTAGGACATGATGGAAACAGTTCTTGATTAAATATTTCCTTTGTTTCTTTGTTTTGTTCCTTAAAAAGTGCACAATGATACATGTGTATGCCTTTTAGACTCGTTTTCCATTAATTTTGTATCAACTTAATATTTATGAATTCTTTTATTAGCAATTTCCATTCGTTTCTCCCATGTGGGGCCCTTTGGTATCAAATAATGTGGGAAAATTCCCATCACCAAACTGCTCCAGCTTTAAGTTATCAGCTATGGTTTGAAATGATAAGATCTTTTAATTGTGTAATGGGAGAAGCTCAGGTCTGAGAGACCTTCCCAGCCTTGTGTTCCAATTAAATGATGGAATGTTTACAAAGCACGTTCTCTGAAATTTAGATATTATATGTAGTTAGTTCTTATTATCTTCTCAATTAGGCATTTTACTCCTTTAATGTACCTACTGAATTTTTGCTGTTCTGTATAACATTTACGATTTAGCTCAATAATTTGCTGATAATTTGGTTGATGAGAGACAGAAGGGAAGGGAAATCAGAAGTACAAACAGTAGTAATAACAAAATGCTACCAAGGCAGAACATCTGCAAGATGATCTGAAGCAGGAATTGGACAGGATATTAGGGTTACTGGTAAAGCTTTTCAGAAATATTATTCTAAAAGAAAGCAGAAAATACATTCTTCTGACAGTTTCTGTTCTAAATCATAGTTGTGTGATGTGATAGCATAAATAGGTAGCCCCAAGACTATGAAGTTTTGAGTTTTGTTTCCTTCAGAGTTTTATATTTATTTATTACTGACAACAGGATACAAAATACAATGCAAAAGATTAAGCATTGTTCCTTTTGAAGACATAGAGTTCACTAACAGAAAAACAATATTAATGGAAACTGCAATGCATAGTTACAGTGAAAAAAAATCTGCAAAATAGATTCCAGGAACATTACAATAAAACATTTGACAAAGTGGGAACCAGGAAGGGAAATGAGTTTTAAGAGAAAGAAAAGAAGTTTACAACCTCTTGCAGCTCAAGGGAGAAAAGGCTCACCCACATAGCTCCCTTTAAGAGTTTTTCCATGTTTAACTAGCTGCATGGAGATTCCCATATGGCTATTAAAGAATTATATTATCAAATAGAAAAATAATAAGTATATTAAAAACAGTATATAATCATGCTATTAGAAGGGAAGGACAAGGCCATGAGCATATTATACTTAAGAGTTTGGAAGAGCAGGCACTCAATAAATGCCATGCATAGTATGAGCTTTGGGAGACTACTTTCTAAATCCAATAGGTAACTAAATAAATAATGCAGCCTTGATAGCCCCCAAAAATAGAAAGTAAATGGTCCATTAAGAGAATGCATTAGGAAATCTTATTGACTCACTCTTGGACCCTTCAAGTTCTCCATTATTAGCAAAATGCACACATCGATAGTTACCCACACAGAAAACAGTCTTGTTAAGAACAACTTCAGGCCATAACCCCTCATCTTTGTCAGCTATTGACCAATGTTTCTAATTAGAAACTTTATGATTCTTTATAATGTTATAATTTTTGCTTTACAGTTGCATTTTAAAATGATACCTTTTATTTTTAGAAAGTGATAGGCATCGATATTTATAATTATATTGAGTTAGTGTATAGCAGCAAAACTCTTCCTGGCCACTGTGCATGTTTGTTCTGTCCCATGAAAGGGGCAGAGAGTAGCAGATTTCTTTTTCCATAATGCTAACCATAGAATGAAATCATTCAAAGTCATTTTCTGCAGAAACAACAGCTGGGGTTCCACTGATGTGTTCTGTACCAAGATTCTACTTCCTGAATGGAGTACTCATTCCATGCTGACCTGGAATACAGACAGATCACTGCATTTTTGTTTGTTTGTCAACAGAATCATGTACAGACTTCATGAATGGAAATATTTTCAGTTTCAGTTTCATGTGTCAGTCCAGGTCTTTCAATCCATGTCATGGGCATACCTCCAGTGTAAGGGCTAACATTGTCCTGCTGTCTGCATCATTAATTGCCAGTGAGCCTTGAGATGCAAAGCTGCTCTAGTCACCCCAGGCGACAGTATTGGGGCATCTCCAGGCTGCATGCAGCCTGATCAGCATCTTCCTGTTCTTCCTCAGCTCTTACTGATGATGGTTGTGTTTGGTCTTATGCTTTGTGTGCCCAGATGTCTTTTGCTACACCCCCTTCCTGTATCATGTCTCCTTATTCTTCTCTAGTTTTCATTTGCATTCTACTTCTTCACATTATTTTCTTTGTAGTCACAGACCCCATGACTCCTGGACCTAATTTTGGGTAGGCTCGGTCATTCTTACAGCTTTAAAACAAAACCTCACGCCGCTTCAACTTTGGCATTTCCTGCCTCGTTTTCTGTGAGCAGATAAATTATAGCCCATTTTCTACAGAAAGCAGGTGCACGTTACATATATTTTATTTGAGGTGGACTTAGCTGTTAGGCAAATAATTATCCAGATATCTCTGCCTAACAATTTATACCACTGAGAGTCAATTAAATATGTGTCTCTTGGAATTTTCTGGAAACAAATTTTAATCTCTAAAACTCAAAAGTGTGAATAAAGTTGACAGCTACTTGTTCTTTAGTGAAGGAGTAAGGAGATAAGGCGATGTTATTAAAAAGATGAAGAGCGTGTGTCTGGAAAAAATATTTAGATAAAGGGAGAGTGGGAAAGAGAGAGTAAACAGGAATGGAGGGGAGTAAGGGGGAGAGAGAGGAGACAGGGAGTAAAGGAGAAGGCGTGAGGGGAGCAGATGAAGTGAGGACAGAAGACACCAAGACGTGAGGAGAAAGCTGAAGTTTCTCCAGTAGCAGCATCAGAACTATGTAGTGTTTGTGATGCTGCAGTAAAAACGTCTTTGGAATTCTTGTTATCCTTGGTCCAAAGGCTGCAAAGATGCATCTCCTTTCTCTCTCTCTTCTGGTGTTCTTTTAGACAGTTGCTTACCACACTTGGTTTTCTTCTGTCTGTCTTCCACCAGGAACACAACTGTCAACCCATCCTCTTTTTTCCCACTTTTTTTTTTATTATTAAGAGATTTTCTATTCATTTTACATACCAACCACAGATTCCCCTCTCCTCCCTCCTCATGCTCCTCGGCCCCCAAAACCACCCCCTATCCTCACCTCCTCCAAGGCAAGGGGAGTCAGCAGAGCCTGGCACATTCAGTTGAGGCAGGTCCAAGCCCCTCCTCCCTGCACCAAGGCTGCACAAAGCATCCCACCATAGGCACTGGGCTCCAAAAAGCCAGACCATACACCAGGGGCAAGTCCTGATCCCACTGCCTGGGGGCCCCCTAAACAGTTCAAGCTAAACAACTGTCTCACCTATCTAGCAGGCCTAGTCTAGTACCACGGGGGCTCCTCATCTATTGGTCCACTAGTTTGGCTTGCCATCTCTGTACATTTCCCCATCATGATCCCGATGCCCTTTGCTCACAGAATCCCTCCTTTCTCTCATCAATTGGATTCCTGGAGCTCAGCCTGGCACCCGGCCATGGATCTTTGCATCTGCTTCCATCAGTCACTGGATGAGGGTTCGATGATGACAGTTAGAGTATTCAGCCATGTGATCACCAGAGTAGGCCAGTTCAGGGACCTGCTCAACTATTGACAACAGTCTATAGTGGAGTCATCCTTGTGGATTCTTGAGAACTTCCTAGCACTCTGTTTCTCCCTATTCCCATGATGTCTTCATTTATCTCTTTCCTTGCTCTCCCACTCTGTCCCTGTTCCAGCTCAAACCTCCCATTCCCCTATGTTATCATCCCCCCTCCATTGCACTCCATTACCTCCCCTCACCCCAAGTTTGCTCATGTAGATCTCATCTATTTCTCCTTCTCTGGGCGATCCATGTGTCCTTTCTAGGGTCCCCCCTGCTAGCTAGCCTCCCTGGAGCTATGGGTTGCAGTCTGGTTATCCTTTGTTTTACATCTAGTATCCACTTATGAGTGAGTACATACTATATTTGTCGCTCTGAGTCTGGGTTACCTCACTCAGGATGATATTTTCTAGTTCTATCCATTTGCCTGCAAATTTCATAATGTCATTGTTTTTCTCTCCTGAGTAGTACTCCATTGTGTATATGTACCATGGCAATCTTACCAAAAGCAATCTACAGATTCAATGCAATCCCCATCAAAATTCCAACACAATTCTTCACAGACCTGAAAAGAACAATACTCAACTTCAGTTGGAAAAACAAAAAACCTAGGATAGCCAAAACAATCCTGTACAATAAAGCAATTTTGGAGGCATCACGATCCCTGACTTCAAGCTCTGCTATAGAGCTATAGTAATAAAAACAGCTTAGTATTGGCATGAAAACTGACACATGGACCGATGGAATTGAATTGAAGACCTTGACATTAATCAGCACATGTATGAACACCTAATTTTTGACAAAGAAGCCCAAACTGTACAATGGAAAAAAGAAAGCATCTTCAGCAAATAGTGCTGGCATAACTGGATGTCAAGATGTAGAAGACTACAAATAGATCTATATCTGTCACTGTGCACAAAACTTAAGTCTAAGTGGATCAAAGACCTCAACATAAACCCATTTACTCTGAACCTGATAGAAGAGAAAGTAGGAAGTAGTCTTGAATGCACTGGCACAGGAGACCACTTCCTAAATATAATACCAGTAGCATAGACACTGAGAGCAAAAATTAATAGGTGGAACCTCTTGAAACTGAGAAGCTTTTGTAGGGCAAAGGATATGGTCAATAAGACAAAAAGACAGCCTACAGAATGGGAAAAGATTTTCACCAACCCCACATCTGACAGAGGGTTGATCTCCAAAATATATAAAGAACTCAAGAAATGAGACATCAAAATACCTAACAATCCAATTAAAAAATGGGCTACAAAGCTAAACAGAGAATTCTCAACAGAAGAATCTCAAATGGTCGAAAGACATTTAAGGAATTGCTCAACATCCTTAGTCATCAGGGAAATGCAAATCAAAATGACTCTGAGATACCATCTTACATCTGTCAGAATGGCTAAAATCAAAAACACTGAAGACAGCTTATGCTGGAGAGGATGTGGAGCCAGGGAACACTCCTTTATTGTTGGTGGAGTGCTAACTTGTACAGCCACTTTTGAAATCAGTATGGTGCTTTCTCAGAAAATTGGGAATCAATCTTCCTCAAGACCCAGCTATACCACTCATGGGCATATACCCAAGGAATGCTCAATCTTACCACAAGGACACATGCTCAACTATGTTCATAGTAGCATTATTTGTAATAGCCAGAACCTGGTAACAACCTAGATGCCCCTCAACTGAAGAATGGATTAAGAAAATGTGGTACATAATCCATCCTCTTAAGCCAGAGGAAGGTGTATCTATTTTTGAACTTAAGAGAAAAAACAAAGCAAAAGGAGCTACATTTGATTTATTATAAAACTCAGTATTTATCTAATTTAAATAGTTTAATTGGATTAGGCTATAGCTACTTGTGGTAGGTCTTAAAGTTCAAAAGAAATGGAAATGGAAAGACTTTAGCTTTCACCTATTTCCATTTTCATTCTTTCCATTTGCCTCTAACACCACAATTATGGATCAGAACTAGAGGACAGGCATAGGAGTCATCTTATCTCTGTTCTCCATTTTCACACCAATGGCTGTGAAGTTAGGTTGTAGACAGCAAATCTTTAAATAACCTGGAGTGAACTGTAGAGTGTTAAATGAAGCAGATGGGAAATGCCATGGTACACAGGCTCTGGGTTGGAAGAAAGGCAGCACCCTGAATTCAGAAGTTAGACTATCAAAAAAGGTGAAAAATTCAGAGAATCAAAGAGCATTGTACCCAGTAGTAATCAAAAATCATAAATGAGCAAAGCATTTTCAGGCCTTCTCCCTTTTTCCAGGGGCTGTTGCTCTATTTCTCAGGAAAACCTTAGAAGTTTGCTCTCCAAAACTATAAGCGCTCCTCTTTTAATAGAGTCACATTTGAATACATGTCTACATATGTATGGTAGGGTTAAGGTGCCATATTCTGAATGTCATTTAATACTTTTACTCTTGAAATTCTATTATTGAAGATATATATTCAGCCTATTTTTACCTCATTTCTCCTCCTGATCTATAACTCAATACAGGTTCCCTTTTTGCCATGTAACAATTTCAGCTTATTGATATACATTTCTTAAATTAAAAATATGATTATATTATTTAATTAACACTGTATCTTGCAACGTATCACGTTTTTCTGAATTATGTCTGTGGCTTGTTTTCTATGACGTTAGGGACTTTTTCTTTCTCCCTTACTACATATGTGCCCCTTATTTATAGGTTCACCATATTATAATATTTATGAACAAATTCTTCACTGTTGCTACAAAGCACTAAAAATCAACTTTCTGTGATGTAGTTTACTCAGTTCTTTTGTGGTGAAAGAATTTTTTGCATCATCTTAGCTGCTTTTATTATCTAACCTGTTTCTATCTCAGTTACCCTACAGGCTTTTACCTCAGTGCTTTACTATAAATCATTGTCTTCCTCTGTATTGATTTGCCTGTTTCCTGAAAGCTGTGACGGCTTTATTGGTACAGTACTCTTGAGAGTCTATCTTATTTTAGCTGTCTTTAAAGGCCTACCAGCGCTAGTGAGCTGGGAGTTTGTTAAGCAGACTTTTCTGAATCTAATGTATACTAACAGTTGATCAATCGTCTGATGAGACAGGAGACAGTTTCCCCCAGAATGGTGATCGTGCTTCGTTTTCACCCAACTTTGTTGGTTATAGAGAACTCCAACATCATAGCCACTTTACCCTCCATGTGTGTAAACAGTTTCTCTCCTCTTTGGAAGCCTTGGGATCTGTTATTTCTACTTGGGATTTGATTGTTTGCCTAGGCTCCTTCATTACTGTGAGCATTTAATGAACCTTTTTAATTTGAAGTAATGCCCATGTACTTGGAAAATTTCCTCGAATACTTTGGTAATTTTCTCATTTTCCAGTTTTCTATCTCTGATTTTGCATACAGATAGACTCTGGAATACCCTGTATTGCATTTCTAATTTTCCTACATTTATATTTTTCTACGTTACCTAACTTGGAATATGATTACACATTCTTTGCTAGTTGTTTTCTTTAGTCCAAACTATGAGAATCTTCTTTCTTTATATACAACTCAAAATTTTCATTAGTTCTCTGAAAATGTAAAACAACCATTTTGGTTTTGTAAATTTGTTCACAGCTTTCTTTTGTTCTCAGATTTGCTTCTATTTCTCCCAATTTCTACCTCTTTACCTTGTCGCCACTGGTGTCTGTTGTTCAGGTACATGTATGGTTTTTGTCCCTTGTGTGTCCATTCACTTAAAGAATGAGATGAAAAAAAATGCATTTGTGTTGGAGTGGAGCAAGGTATTTCAACATGTGGTCTTCATGTCTGAACAATACAGTGAGCACACCTGGATACTCTATCGTAAAGTCCATACATCCTAGTGTCTATTATGGTATGGTTTGGAATACCCCTCAAAACCTGTTTTTGTTTTGGTAGTGGCCCATGAGGAGATCACTGAAACTTTGGGAAGTACAACCTAACTTGAAAAAGGTCACTGAGGTCTACTGAGGCCTCAGAGTTCCTCTGCTCTCTGTGAATCCAGCTGCTGCTATGTGAGTTGACTCCTCCACTACATCTACCACCACATCGTGATGAGTTTCTGCAAGCCCAAAGCACAGGAGCCAGTCAGTCATGATGAATCTTCCGAAGCTGTGAGCCACAGGCATCCTTCTTCCTTTTGTTTCTCACAGGTATTTGGCCACAGTGGCCAAAGACCAAGTAACACCACATGTGTAAGACATTTTTTCCCTGGGCCAGAGTTCCCAAAAGAGATTCAGAGGAAGGGGAGGTATGACATGGCTTATAGCACTCGGGTTCTCACAGCAGAAAAGGAGCTTGGAAAAATATCATAATACAGAGACTTTTCCATTCCTTTTCACCAGTCTTTCCATCATTTTCACTGATAGTTGGTGATTCTGAGTCCCGCTCAGTCTGGGAAAGACTTTGCAGCTGGTAAGAGGTGAACTTCTTTTTTTGCCTGGGGCAAGTATTAAAAATAAATAAAGGATGAGACTAGGATGAACCATATGATTGTTTTTCAGCTAAAATTAGCCATATGAGATTGTGGGTTTTAAAATTTTATTATAATTTAATACTTTATATTATATAGTCCATATATAATTTTATACACAGACTGCTAGAGGTAGACTTAAGTGCCTATGATTATTCTGAACCTAATAGCATGCAAGTAGCAAGAGAAAACCCAGCGAGGACTAGTCACTGACGAGTAGCATCTTTCAAAAGTAGAAGATGCTCCTAGGTCTGTGGTAAGAAAAGAACAAAACGGGCCTACAACACCAGTGGCATGCTCTCAGGAAAGAAGGAAGTACTCAACAGTGAGGATGCCATAGTCCAGGCACGTGGGGCACAGGTCTCCAAAGCTACTGGTGGTCAATTATGGGACATATTTAGCTTTTAAATAGTAGTAGTAGTGGTAGTAGTAGTAGTAGTAGTAGTAGTAGTAGTAAATTTATAGCCTATAAACTAAAGTCAGCATTTATGAGTACACTCTGATTAAAAATAGTACATACAGAATCAATAGGAAAGGCTTAGTATTTCTAAATAGTAGAATTCCAATGTGTAAATAGGAAACGAATAATAGAATGGGAAAACTGTGATTTTATAATAATGTATCATTGATATATTCTAAATTTAGTTAGAAAATATAATAGGGTATGTTTTAAAGTATTTGCTCATATGATACTTTATTAACTGAAAGTATAAATAATAATGTAACAGGAGAGACATTTGACTGATTTACTTTAACAAAAGGTATCAAGTTTAATATCATCATTAGTGAGACATGCCACCATTATATACCTAAATTAAGACACTGAGAAGGAAAACAAAAAATATTTGTTGTGCACCAGAATCTGACTCAGATCCTAGCATAAGAAAAAACAGTGTAAACGAAATCTAACTATTGATCCGGATTGGATATTAATCTAGCAACAACAAATCAGTGGGACAATCAACAAATTTGTTTTACAATAAAAATATTTTACATAAATTTACATTAATAAATTGAATTGACATTAATAAATATCATTGTAACATTGTTAACTCTGAAGTTTGACAATGTGTTATGGTTATGCAGTATAACATTTAAAGAAACAGTGTAAAGAATTTTCCAAAGCACTACATGTTTATAACTCACTAACAATAATTATTTCTAAATAGGTATTTTAAAAGGAAAATGGAACAAAAATTTATTGTTTTGAATTCTTTCTCCTGATTACTTATCAACTATGGTTTCAATTTTTTAATTGTATATGATATTTGTAAATTTGTGTAATGATAAAGGAATATTACAGTGTATATAAAAATGATTATTTTTCGGTGTTTGGACTTAAAAGGATGTATATTGTATTATAATTATTGCATTATTGACTTTTAAATTTAGAATTTGATATTACATCTGTCGCTAATAATTTGAAAATGTATTTTTTGTTGTTGAATCTAACAAAATATCAAGGATATTTTAGGAAGTACTGAAAGCAGTAACAGACTCATATAATCTCATCTAAAGTCATTATCATGCTAGGTGGTCTTTGCAATAAAGCTCCTATGACAAACAAAATAAGTCAAAGTATCCCAAACATTGCATATCTCAATGTTGTGATTTTCATGAATGGCAAAGATAAGCACATAGCAGACTTCATTATTCCTCCGTGGTCCAGTCACTTTTACCCTCAAATAGGCATTGGGTACATGTGAAAGTGAAAATGGAATCAAACCAAAATATTTAAACCTGGCGTTTCCTTGGAAGATACAATAAAGTGTGTATTTTATTTGACAGTTGTTAGGAATATGAACAACTACAATGAGTAACGTTGCCTGAAAATCTTTATTTACTTAGATGGCCAGAATTTAGATATACCAGATCTTGACTAATTGCAGATTTCAAATATTTTCATTCTCATTTTCTTCCTGATACTTACCAGGAACAGTATGGATGAGTAGAAACATCTTTGGAACTTTTTTTTTCCAGATTAATATAAGTTGATTATATTTAAACATCATTTTTCCTTGAAGTGTACACTTTATTGTGTAGTTTCAAATGTTTTTTAAAAAATTCCTTGCAAGGTTTTGTCATATTCAGTATTACTTGGAAGATAAATTCTATTTGGCTATGTTTCATAGCATCTGCAGCTTTCGGAAATAGCTAAGATTTTCAGTTGACATGTCCTAGATATTAATTTATGTTACAAGTTAAAAATGTTGAATCTGTGTGCGCATAAGGCAAGTTGGATTTGTTAAGAAGAAAATCTAATGATGAAAAGCAAATAAAGTCAAACAGTGTTTAAATTTCCACTCAGAGGAAAATATATAATAAGTAATGCTTGGAATTTGACATTAGTTGCTAAAGGGAAAATTAATTACTAGAAAATATGGAAGTGTGTTTTGGGAAGTATTTTGGTGTGGATTGTGTTTCAAAAGCTAAATATTCAGTACCTGAAATAAAGCACAGTATGTTTAAGTCAAGCATTATTACCCTAAAATTGCCCGTGGACAAGTAAACCTTCAAATAACTTTGAAGCAGAGAGATCTCCTTGTTGTTGACTTGTACTTCTGAGATTCAGAACAAACCGTGAAGGGGTTGCACAAGGGATGCAAGTTGTTTGGACCCATGTCCCAAACTTTTAGTGGGAGATGAGGTCAGAGGACACACAGCTATTTGCTGCACCCATATTAGTTCTGTTGATTCTCCAGAGGTAAGAGGAAGAAAACTGGTCGGCATAACTTTGGAGTCCAAGACACCAATGGCTAAGACCAGACTATGAAGGCTGACAGATTAAGAAAAAAAAATGAAGTGAGAGTCTAGGAGTCATGGTTACCACACAAAGAAGAATGGACAGGGGTTTAATTTTAGGAAAATAGTCTTATCAAGTGATACAGGGGTAATATGGCAGGTAGACCAAGAATTTTCCTATGGTCCCTACCTGGAACATGTTGAATACTCTAAAAACGAGGATAAGTTTGCATGTGACGTGCAGGACAGGGTATATTGTGTAAAGTTCCAGGAGAAACTAGGAATAAAAGACTTCTGAGCACATATAGAACGGTCATTTAAACTCACAGTTGACACATATTTGGCAGATTACCAAGAAGAAAAAGGCAAAAGTTACAGAGTTTCAAAATGAGAGAAGAAAATGTAATGTTGAAAGATGCATTTTAAAATATGGCTGATCTTGAAATACAAAAACATGGTGAACTGAATTTGACCTCTGGAAACTTGTACTAAGATGAATACTTTTCCAAAGATAGAATTTTTGTTTATGTAAATTAAATAATAATCATTATTCTTTCTGAAGTCTGCCTTATCCTAGATCATCAGTTTTCTTCAATGAAGTATGTTTTTAGATATTTTTATCCAAAGCTTTTTTCCTCATTTTTCCAAATACACATTTCCTTTTTTGTTCTCTAGGGAAAACTAATGGAATGGAGTTAGTCCACTTTAGGAAATACATCAATCATAGATGGATATATGTATGTAATCCCCTGTACAACATTTATGACTTGACTATAACTCATAACTCAGAGCATGTACAGTTTTTATTTGCTAAATATATTTTTTGTTATAAAATATATGCCTCAAAAGGTAAAATTAAGTCTGTACTTATTTGTGAAAAATATGTTGTGTGAACATTCTCAAAGAATTAAATAAAATATTATTTAAAACCGTTTGCTCAATACTTAGTTTTTTATTACCAAGCAACAGGTTTTACACCAGTAAAAGAATCTCATGATAAGCCTCATTAGTAAATTTGCTGTGAGTTCCCAGTTTTTAGAAATAATTGAAAATCCATGCACTGTAAATGTGTGTGTGTGTGTGTGTGTGTGTGTGTGTGTGTGTGTGTGTGTCTGTTGTAGTACAATCTAAAATTTCTCTCTAAGTACACACATATAAAAGTAGATGTGTGTGTTTATATACATTGTCTTCACAACACTTTTTAGAGTAGGATAGGAGATAGTAGAAGACTATGGTCTTATTTAAGAATGTTTTGCATTTTGGAGAACCTTCTGGAAGCCTGCATGCATAGGTAACACAACAGTAAGCAGAGGATGCATCATGGCAGCATATGATAATGAATGATGCACTTGGGACTCTCAGAATCTATTCCTTGTCAGCTTATAGACTAAAGTTTATGAGAAGCTTAAAAGTGAATTTCAGACTAAATTTCACAAGGTAAGTAAACACAAAATGTCTCATTCTCCATCAAGTCCTAGACTCTTTACTTTTCTTAGCAGTTAGTTTGTTGACAGCAAGGTAAAGAAGGAGGAGGAGGACTGAGAACAAATATATGTATGGAAAATGACATAGGAATACTTGCCACTAAGAATGCTAACTTTAAAATGAATAAAAATCAAGTCACTATGAATGTAGGCCTTCTGAATCCAATTCCACAGCCAAAGTATATATTAAAGGGCTTAGAAAACTAGTCTTTTACAGCAGAGTTAAGTAAATTGGTGTTTGATTCAGTAATTGAGAAAGTAGCCAAGTGTGGTTCTGTCTTAGAAGTACAACTCCTTTTGACGTCAATAGAAATGAGACTCCACAGAACATTCAGGGCAGGGCTCAAGATGCGCATTCCTGTTGCCTGATCATATTTCTTAATAATCTCTTAATATTTATAGATAGAATGCCAAAAATCTTAAGTGTGTGCTAATCAGTTCCTAAAAGGATTAGTCCTCAACTTGAAGTATTACGCCTTTTGCTTATCTTGTCAAAGCTTACTTTTATTGGATTCCTAATTGCTGACTTATTCCCTGTGCAGATGGTCATGGGGAGGAAGTTGTTCTTCACTTGTCCGATGTA
This sequence comes from Peromyscus attwateri, assembly GCA_902168425.1. Classification (NCBI taxonomy): domain Eukaryota; kingdom Metazoa; phylum Chordata; class Mammalia; order Rodentia; family Cricetidae; genus Peromyscus; species Peromyscus attwateri. The sequence continues at coordinate 1,142 of CABHPP010028168.1, read as the reverse complement.
ATTTATTAGTTTGTTGACAGATTACAAAAGGCTGGGTGCTGTGCTTATCAGACTTGATGCCTCAAATATGCCCGGGGAGTATGTGTTTTGTACTTGTACAGTCATCGTGTTACTGCATGCTCTAGCCTGTTTGTTTGAATAAGGGCAGGCACATGTGCTTGGACCATTCAGAGCCTGACTGTTAGAAGGACAGTGGCTAACAAAGACAAATGCCCTTTATGCGTGGCCCCTCAAGAGAAGGACTCAACACTTACATTGTACCTTCACTTTCCAATGGGGACACAGACTTCACTCAAACTCACTTGATTATTTGGTCTTAGTTTCATATAAATGCAAATATTCTAGTTTACTTCTTTGCTGTTTTTCTGTATCACAACAGAATTCCCAAGGAGCTGCTAGGATTGACAAGTGATACAGTATCTAGAATTGTCTAACCTACTATTCATTAGTGAAGTTACTATAAATAATCTGTAATATTTCACGTCAAGTATAAGCTGAGCTTTTGAAATTTGCCACTTTCTAGAAAAGTCATATCTGTTTTTATACCCTAAATCTATTAATGTTTCTGAAATTTTTTGTGCTGGATAGTTTTAAGTCAACTTGACATAAGCTAGAGTCATCTGAAAGGATGGAACATCAACTGAGAAAATGCCTCAATAAGTTCTGGCTGCAGGTATTTTCTTAATTAGTGATTGATGGGGGAGGCCCAGCCTATTGTGAGTGGTCCAAAATGGCCCAGCCATCCTGGGCTGATGGTCCTGAGCTCTATAAGGAAGCAGGCTGAGCAAATCATGAGGAGCAAATCAGTAAGCAGCAGTCCTTCATGGCCTCTGCATCAGCTCCTGCCTCTATGTTCCTGCCCTGTTTTAGTTACTGTCCTGACTTCCTTTCATAATACATTACTGTGTGGAATCACAAGCCAAATAATCCCTATTCTACCCAGCTTGCTTTTGCTCATAGTGTTTCATCACAGCATTAGTATCCCTAACTAAGACATCTTTCATAATCATTTTTACATTTGGGAATGAATATTCAGTCTGAGCTCATCTTTTTATAAGCTGGCCTTGGGGTCACAAGAGCAGGAGAGTTGTTCTGTACCCCCACCAGCTGCAATACTTGGGAGAGTAGGCCCTGCACCTCAA